>VXAZ01008537.1:104522-131975 GCA_013399875.1 Gymnorhina tibicen | reverse complement strand
GCAGGGGTCCCCGCACCCGCTCCGTGCAGATCTGGGATGGATGACACCGTGCCTGTACGCGGAGCAGAGCGGGGTAGAAGCACTTTCGGTGTAGCTGCAAATCCCTTGGAAAGACTTCCAAGGGCGGAACTTCCCTAACTGATGGGTTTTCAACTAATTTTTTGAGACTGGAATCTTGTAGATTCTTGATTCATTAGTGCTGTAAGTGGTTGTGAGGGAAGTGACATTGTATGTAGCTAATTTCAGGAAACTTTGTTCTTCGGTCATTTACATTTCACATGTGTTTTAGACATTGGTTAAAACCTCAGGCCTTTGAAAACAAGTGTGTAATTCTCAGCAGATAGTGTTCTAGGTGCAGAAAGAGAGTGGTTTTAAATAACTCGTAGCAGAATCACAGAGTCACAGAATGGATCAGGTTGGACACCACAGTGTGTCATCTGGTCCAACCTCCCTGCTCAAGCAGGGCCATCCCAGAGCACATGGCACAGGGTTGTGTCCAGACAGGATTGTGTCCAGACAGATCTTGAATATCTCTGGTGACGGAGACTCCACAGTTTCTCTGGGCAATCAGGCATCTCTTTCTGATACCTGCTGAATTGCATCTGCAGTTAAATGAAAGGCAGGACAGTGTGATGTTCCCAGGATTTTGGAGCAAGGATGAAAGATAGCAGTTGGAGTTGTCAGGGCCCTAAGCACAGCTTGTGTCCCCTGAGGAGCCTCCCCCATGTCTGTACCCCCTGCCCAGGAGCCCTGGTTCATCTCTAATCTGAGCCTTCAGTCCCTGCCTCAGCTGAGCCAAGAGCCTTGCCAGCAGTCTAGCCCTGACTCTGACTCCTGGATGGACCTTGGACTTCTGCTGTAGCGTTGTGTCCAGCCCTGCCTCTGGCCCCATCCACTGCTGCTCCTGCCTGGGCACCCTGGGTGGCCCCTGGACCTGGCTCAGCTCCATTTATGTGGGGCATTCTCAGTGAACCCTGCTTTGCCCACCTCATTCAGGTCTGCTGGGCCTCTGCCCCGCTCCTGGGGGCACTGCCTATGCTGCAGTCACCCTGGGCTCCTGACTGTAGAGCACTTACCCATTGTTTCCAGAGAAGAATTTGTATTAGAAACAGTTTTTATTTCTAAAATAAAAATTCTTCTTCTGTCAAAATAGAAGTCCATGTGAAACTGAAAACTTGAGTTTTAATGGATGAGATAGAAATGCCTTTTTAAAAAAAAATTATGTATATTCTGGCTGTTACTTATTTTTCCTCAAAGAAAACTTCTCAGACCAAAAAAACCCTCCAAAACATTCTGTGGCTGTAGCTTGTGTGTTCTCTGAACAAGCTTATTGAGCAAATCTTTTAGATGTGTACTTTTCTAAGTGATAATTCTCTTACTATTTTGTAGTTGCCTTTAGGCAGCAGAAATGGAAAAGTTCTGTCTCCACACAAGCAAAAATGCCTCCTTGTGATTTTGTACCTGAAAAATATGAAGTAAGTCATGGATATTTTAATTTAAATAAAATTTAAATAAAACTGCATTACTGGGTTTGAGTGATAGGCTCATCTGCTATTAATCTTGGTCCATTAAATATGATCATAACATTTGCTTCTTCAGGCACAACCCAACTGCTACAACCAGGATATAACCTGTAGATGTACCTGTGTGACGAATCTGTAATTTCTATGTTGTTAATTTGAAAACATTTTAGAAAGAGGTACATGCAGAACAGCAGCCTTATTTCAAAAACCTGAGTTTCAGAGGTTTGTAGAACAGCCTTCTATGTGCCAGAATTTGTTACCATCTCAGTCCTGTAGACAACTGTGTAATCTATGTGCTCCACTACAACTCCATGAGTGTGGATCTTTGGAAGGCACAGATGGATACTGACTGTTTTATTCCACTCAGTCCTATCCGTATGAACATATACAGAAGATCCGTGAACAAAATATTGCTCCTTCACTGAGAACGTATTACAAGAAGCCATTGCTGCTGCACCAGGGACATATGCAGTGGTTGTTTGATCATGAAGGACGAAGATACCTTGATCTCTTTGCTGGGATTGTCACTGTCAGTGTTGGACACTGTCACCCGTAAGTATGTTGCTTTTTAATTTATGGTATAAAATACAAGAGACACCTGTGTTTGTTTTGCTCTTCACTGATCTGCAGCACTGTGAGCCACAACCAGGATATAATTTACTGAATTGTCATGTATCACAGTAAGTTCAATTTCTGCTGCATTTTGAATTCATTAATTCAGTCTACTTGTTCCTCCATCTGGCACACAGTGCAGCATCTGCGTTTGTAGAATCAATAGCACAGAGGTATGTGCATGTATGAGTGTGAAGTCTGTGTGGAATTCAATCCCTTTGTCTCTTTGCTACATGCAGAAAGGTAACTATGGCTACCCAGAAGCAGCTGGCTCGCCTGTGGCATACCACCAATATCTACATGTACCCACCAATCCACGAGTATGCTGAAAAGCTAACTTCTCTTTTTCCAGATCCGCTGAAGGTAAATTGCTTCTGACAGGAGCAGGGGCTGGTGAAGAGGCTGTCTGTTTATAGGAAGTATTTATTAAATAATAGAAAGCCATGATATCTGTAGAGAGAAGATCTGTATGAGGAGTACAGACTGTCAGGTAAAGAGCATGAGGGCCCTCTGGGCCTTTTCTTTAGACCTAGATGGAGACAAGCATAATATCCCCAATTCCTGTTCTGTTTGTTTTCTCCCTCCACTTGTCACTGTGAAGAGGTATTGCCAGCTTAAAAATTACTGAAGGAAATAAGTAGATGCTTACCACTCTTATATGTAGCCAGCCTTAATTTTCTTGATCTCATGAAAATTCACAGTGAGGTGTTTGACAGTATTTCGTGTAATAAGCTTTACTGACATTTAAATAAGTAAACCACATAATTGTCTCGTTTCATATGCAGCAAAACAGTAAGAAAAATTATTTTTGTTTTCAGGTAAAATAAATTGGTGATAAAATGAAACTGATCTAGCAGAAGAGTATGAATCTGCTGCAATCTTAAAGATGGAATGAGAGAAAAAAAAGAAAAAAATTTAAAATGTGTCATGCTTGGGTTTGACCCAACACTTTAATTTCTTTCAGTCAGAGTTCCATCTTAGGAAAACCTGCAAACTGAAACCCTTTGAGATTTTTGTGTACTCTCCCAGAGGACATCAGCTGAATCTTTGTTCTCATCTATAGTGTAAGAGCAACACTAATTTTACTGTGGTGAGGTCACCCTGTGGCAGTGCTAGGCTATAGCTTATCATGTTATTAAGGGACATGGTCTGATGCTGAAGAAAGTGATGTTTTTGTGCTGTATTGATCCCAAGCATTCTCCCACAGGTGGTTTATCTCACCAACAGTGGGTCGGAAGCCAATGATTTAGCTATGTTCATGGCAAGGTTGCACACCCGTAACTTCGACATAATCTCTCTCAGGTAATGCCTGACAGCTTTACAAAACTCCTCTGTGTGTGTGATCATTCTCTATGTGCCTAAGCCAAGAAATGACAGAGAATTCTTTCACCCCAGGTCTGCAGAGGAGAATGGTATAAAATTACTTTATTTGACAACCAGGAGCTGAAGTCTTGATACAGTATGCTAGGACTAGTTTGCAATAAAAATGCAACCTGCAGTTTTTGTTACCTAGAAAATGGTCTGATGTCTGTGTTCAGGGTGTGCTTTCACAGACTTCTGTTCATGGCCAGAGCACGATTGAGCAATTGCTATGTCCTTCCTTTGTTTCCCTTTTGCAGTGCCCCTTTTTGAGGGTTGCAAAGGTACCTCTGGAACAGCAGTGCAGTGAACCTCCGCAGGGAACTTCTGTGGCTGGGAGTTGGTTTTCATTTTGTTTGCTTTGCTACCTTGTTTTTCTGTCAGAGCCCTGAACCACAGTTCACTGCACAGGTACACGAACAGCTCTTGTGGCTTAATTCCAGGGATGGAGCTGGGCTGAACACCAGTACGCTGTAAACACCAGTGTAAACTGTTCACTTTGCTGTGCAACCCAGGGAAACTCAAATATTAGAATAAAAGCCCATGTTAATGAAGAGCTGTATTTTTCTGTTACTGTGTTCAACAGAACATTGGGTACCTACCTTGCTTGTGTATTCTCACTAACCAGTTTTGAACTGTGTATAAAACTGACAGCAAACCATCATCTAGCTTAATGATTGGCAGGAACTGTTAGAGACAGCAGCTGCTTCCAGGATTCAAAGGACAGAGATGTTTGCTCTGTAGGGATCAGGTGCTACACCAGATCTTCATGAGGCACTGTCTGAATTGCTCTTGGTTCCAATCGTTGTACTCATCTCCTCGAAAATATTTCTTCACAATGTTAATATTTCAAATTGCAGTCAGAGTCAAAAGGCAGAGCAAAAAAATGGTAGTAGGAATCTTTTTAGTGTCAGTGCAACAATGCACATTTTTCCCAACAATTTGTAGCTCAGAAGCATGCCTTCTCAGAACTCATATTGCTCCAGACACTTCTTGGAAATAGTGATGTTGATCTGCTTTGTTTGTTTGAACAGAGGAGGATACCACGGAGGCAGCCCTTACACGTTGGGTTTGACATCTCTGACTCCTTACAAGCATGGTGTTGCCAATGGCTTTGGCTGTACAGCTGTGAGATTTTTGTTTTTAATTTTTGTAATAATCTGGGTAACTAACAGTTTATTTGAGTATTTCAGCAATTGCTGTGTTTTCTGCCTTCAAGTGGTTTATGGTCACTAATCAAAACTGCAGTGTAGCTATTTCTGCTGTGTAAGTTCAACAAGAGCCAGAGTCCCCTTTTCTTCTATGTATAGCTCCTTAGTTATAATTTTGAGGTGGGACAGCTGTAACACGAGTGGTCATGATTTGCAGTTCTTTAGTCATGCTTCATGCTTGCATGGGAGTCTGTGTAAGGAGCAAAATAATGTTCTGAACCCCTTTTTTCAAGTTTGTTTTGGCAGATCTGTGCAAAGCTGCTTTCAGATGGTCTGGAGCAGATCCTTCACTGTAATGAATAGGAACCCTCTTTCAGCAGGACGGGAGACATATCTGTTAAGGAGATCCACTGAGGTTAAATGACAATATGTTATGTCCCTGCCCTTGGGCAGATGGGAGTAACTTTCTGTCTAGGAGCTGGCATTGGTGACCCAATAATTACAGGTGACAGCTCAGACACAGTATTAACCACAGGAAGGCTCATTTACACCAGCTTCCCAGCCTGTCTCAGTGAGAGTCATGTGGTATTTCATCAGCAGCAAGGATTAGAAAGCTGGAATTGTCTCTATTAGAGCTGCCTGCCTCCCTCTCTTTCACAGATTTTTTTCATACTTCAGATTACTGAAATGCTACCAGCAACTCTTAAAATGTTGGCATTACTCTTTCCTAGCCAATATGCTGACTAAGTTAAAGAACAAAAGAAGAAAAAAATCAATTGAGTGACTATTGCTGGTATAGTCTAAACTTGTCAGTCCCTTTGTTCCACCAATTTGTGAGGGGGAAATTTGGTGTTATTCCCAAGTGTTCTTCAGAAAAGTTCCTTGAACTGTATTTGCCTCTTGACTCTAACAGATGGGGTTTTTTTTTTGCCATTAGTCACAAGATCAAAATATCTTAGAAAGGTGTCACCAAATCTGTAGCTATTTCTCTTATGCTTGACAGACAATGTTACCAGATGTTTTTCGTGGTCCATGGGGAGGCAGTCATTGTAGAGATTCTCCAGTGCAAACTGTTCGAAAATGCAGCTGTACTGAAGGTTGGTCCGTAACAAAAATTTGGCTTTCAGATTACGAAATACTAGAGGTCTGTGAAAATAGGTTATAGTTACCTCCTCAAGAAAACCAGATGTCTGGTTAGGTTTTGCAAAGGCAACCAAAGAAAATATTGCAGAGAATCTCAGGATCCTGCATCCCAATGGGAAAAATTTGGGACAGATGACACGACAGTCTCAGATTTCCTCTTGTAATCTCAGTTTCCAGTATTTGTTTCCAGTATTTGTCACAATCACCTCTGGAAGCTGTGGAACTCACTTCAGCACATCTGGAAGAACAGAAGTGTTGATGGTGTTTTCTGCTGTTTCTGAATTTCTGACAGCTTTCCAGCTTTTATATTGGAATAAGGCAAATAGTAAGGACAACCTGCAGCCAGCAATAGGCAGAAGTCTTCCATGGGGAAAAACATTCCATACACAACACAGTGTGAAATGTCCTCTACTGCTCTGCAGCTAACAATTCCAATCAGTTTTTCTACTGTTTCAACAAGCACATTTTAGTATTTTAATTCACGTGCACATGTAACAGAACATTTTGGTTTAGCTTTGCCCTCCCGAGTGAATGGAAGCATTGGCCATACTAATTGTTCTGTTCTTTATTTAAGAACAGACTGATATGCAGCTGTATTCTCCAGAATCCTCCTCCCCGCACTAACCATAGAGTACTCGTGATTTAAGAGAAAAGAGACTCTTTAATGTTTAGCTTTCTACTGTTCCTTTGCGAGGTGGTATTTACCATGCAGTCATGTAACACTTGTTGCTTAGATGTGTACTTTCATGTTTTGAAGCTAGTTTTGTGTCATATTAAGTAAATTGCCTTAAAACTGTTTCCTCTGTAAACAGGTGCATGTCTTGCAAAAGACCAGTACATTGAACAGTTCAAAGATACTCTGAATACCTCAGTGCCCAAGACAGTGGCTGGATTTATTGCTGAGCCAATTCAAGTAGGTAGTTTTCCATTTCTCAGTTGTGATAGCACAAATAGCATGAAATACTCAAATCTGATATTCTTTAGCTACAACTTGAACATAGACTTTCACTAATTTTTACTTTGATTTTTTAATGTTTTAAACATTTTATATGGTTGAAAGATTGGATGCACTGCCTTAAAATTTCAGATTTTATCACTGACTTCAATGGAACTAGAATTTTTCTTGTGAAATTAAAACACATTAAACATCCTGATTAAACGTACACATTTTTTCTACATCTAAATAGTGAGTATGATGGATGCTATACTTTTGGTTTCTATTATCTCCTTTCAATTTTCATTACTATTTCTGTAAACTTTTAAATCAACCCCCCGTCCCCCTCTTTTAGCCTTGTTGTCCACTGCATTTTTAACAGCTGTCCAGCAACTGGTGGCCACAGGATTCATTTTCCTAAGTTTCACCCTGTGTTCACAATTGCTGTGTATGTGTTTCTTCAATAGGAAAAATGGAGAATTTATCCTGGGCAAGAAAAACTGTGTGAGCATTGTGACTACAAGGAAAACTGGAACTCTCGTTTTGCTGTTTTCTGAGCACTTATGTACTGGAGTCTAAAAAGCTGTTCTGGTCCAGGTGTAGGGTAGAATTGAATTTCCGATCCAAACGCAAACTACCTAGGTGAAAAGACGTGGAGGAGGCAATGTTCTAAACAAATTAACCAAAGAAGGAATGTGAATTCTCTGGTCGACTTCATCAGCAAACACAGTCTCTGGGTTTCTCTGTTTGTAGATTTTCAAGGTCCTTGTTTTGGCAGTTTATTGTTAATTGACTGGGTCTTACAGTGATCACGGCCTCACAAACATTCATGCCAGCACAAATAAAGGAACAGCAGGCAGCACTGTGTAATGGGAATTCGTGACCTGAGCAGGAGCTTTTTGAAGCGGTTTCATGGCTGGAGCCAGAAGCCTGAAGCAGCAGTCTTGCTGTTACCTGAGGACTGCTAGATTTTTTTTTTCCACAAGTAGAACTGCTGTTTCCTTGTTTGTTCCTGAAGACATTGTGTTTCTCTCTTGGCAGGGTGTTAATGGAGCTGTTCAGTACCCAAGAAATTTCTTAAAGGAAGCTTTTCAGCTCATACGGGAAAGAGGGGGCCTTTGCATTTCAGATGAAGTGAGTCAGATTTTTGTATGTAAGAATTCTAGAGCGGGGTACCTCTGAAAGTTATCATGAAAGAATCCAATTGAAGCCTGGAAATAATCTAAGTGAAATGCTATGCACTTCATAGCTTAAGTTTAACATGGTGTTAAACTGCATCTTTCCAAGCATAGGGCCTCCCAGTTTTTATTGCCTTCATTCTCATTTTGGGCAAAGGTAGTATTTGTAGCAGACTTCAGTCCTTACCTTCTAGGAGCAGTAAGTTTGCACAAATATGCAACAAATGATACTTGTGATGGGAAATTTGTCAAAATAACCCTTCCTTTTATGAGTATTGTTGACATACGTAATATATAGAAGAGACTTGATTGCTGTACCTCTGCAAGTAAGTTTCAGAAATTTAATTTTCTTAGCTAAAACAATATTAAAATAGTATCAAATGCTTCAAATGCTTTTACATTTCCTCTCCACCTTGAAATGGAAGCTGCATCTTATTTGTGCATCTCACCAGGCCTAAGACATGATGACGTGTTATCACATGAAAGAAAAACCCAATTACAATAAATAGCATTTTGTGCAGAGCCATCTGAATAAGGATCCTAATACAAGTTGACTCCAGATGTAGTTGCCATTTAATGCAAATCAGTAACAATAGAAAAACAAGAAAAGAAACTATTTCACAAAGTGTGAGAAAGTGATGGGCATTTCTCTGAATTTTGCCTTTGAAAGGTACAGACAGGATTTGGACGGACAGGCAGCCATTTCTGGGGATTTCAAACACATGGTGTAGTCCCCGACATCGTTACTTTGGCGAAAGGAATTGGTAATGGCTTCCCAATGGCAGCTGTTGTTACAACAAAAGGTATAAGTGTTCTGTTCCGCTATGATGCAAAACAGAGTAATTGCAAAATATAAAAGAAAATAATTATTTACTGAGAAATCTGGGTTAAAAAGCTGAGTTTTACTTATAAGCTTTACTTCAGTCTATTTTTTGACAGATGAACTGGATCCTCATTACATCACTTGTTTCATCACATATTGTGCTAATTCAGTACCAAGCCGTATTTAAATAGGGTTAGTTGTATAACTGAAGCAGGAATGAACTTGTGAGTTAGTAGAACTGGTAAAAGAGCCTGGAAATCCTCACTGAATTCACTGTTTTACTGATAAACATACTGTGAGTAAATAGGGCAGGATGTTACCCAGCTGCTTGATTCCTACAAATGGCTGGTTCAGTCTAGTGAGGAAAATCTGTAGCTGGCAGGTGAGAGTATATCTTAGAAGCATGCCTTTTTAAAGAAAGTTTTGTTTTGGCATCTGCTAGACGCTATAGTTTTTGGAAATATTCATATTTTGCACAGACTGCGTTCAGGAAATCTTGCTGTGTTGTCTTCAGTAGAATCAGAGTCGAACCACAGCAAATGTAATTGTTGTTACAGTAACAAATGTTAAAGCAGTTAAGTACAATTACCAAACAAGGCAGATGAGGCCACCAAGATGATCAGAGGGGTGAAGAAGCTCTGCTATGAGGAAAGGCTGAGAACTCGGATTGTTCAGCCTGGAGAAGAGAAGGTTTTGGGGTGACCTATTGTGGCCTTCCAGTATAAGAAAAATGGAGAGGGACTTTTTACAAGAGCATGGAGTAACAGGACAAGGAGGAATGGCTTTAAACTGAGAGATCAGGTTTAGATCAGACATTAGGAAGAAATTCTTTACTGTGAGGGTGGTGAGGCACTGGTACAGGTTGCCCAGAGAAGCTGTGGATGTCCCATCCCTGGAAATGTCCAAGGCCAGGCTGGAAGGGGCTCTGAGCAACCTGGCACAGTGGAAGGTGTCCCTGCCCATGGCAGGGGGGTTGGAACTGGGTGACCTTTAAGGTGCCTTCCCACCCAAACCATTCAGTGATTCTATGGTTCTGTGATTCTACAAACTGAAGGAGTAATGAGTGTTGTTCTTTTTCTTTTAGAGATTGCAAATTCCTTGGCTCAAAACCTTCACTTTAATACGTTTGGAGGAAACCCCTTGGCCTGCGTAGCTGGAGCTGCAGTTCTTGATGTAGGGAGAACATTACATCTATTTACCTATACCACAAGGTTTTTGTATCAAAAGATGAAAAATGCATGTATAAATTTCAATGTGGGCAATTTTTAAAATAACTAAATAAAGTGCAGAAACATATGCATGTATACATGCATGACCATATATTTTTTCCTATGCACAGGAAAAAAATCCTGATTTTTTTAATTGCAAAAATTTTCAAATCTCTAGAAAGAGCAGGAGCCCTCTACTTATGATTTCAGAATCATCTTTATCTCCCTCAGGTTCTTTACTTTGTTAAAAAATTGTAGGAGAGTACTTTATCAAAAGCCCCAGCTAATTTTTTCATAGCACTACACAAATCCACAGCTAAAGCAAATCTATTTTCTGGCACACTTGCTTAACAAAATATTTAACTCAACAGCTTTCACCTTATGCTTACAAAAACCTTAATGACCAGACAGTTAAAAAAAGGTCAGAATTTCTTTTGGAAAAAAAACGCTCATGAAAAAAGAAAATAGAAAAATTTGCAATGTATTTCACCTATTACCCAGTAGAAAATCAGTCAATGGGTAGTAGGTCACTATTTAATTTGTCTTGATTATGTACAGACTATTCATTCCTGAAGCTCACATCATTACAGCAGACACTGTTTCTATTCATGTTGCTCTCCTGAGTGGTTTGGAGGGTTTAAGGTACTAATAAGATGGATGATTGTATAAAGAACCCATGTTTTGGGGTTTTCTGACTCTGAAGTAACTTGGAGACTGGCTCTGAAATAACTGCAAGGAGATTGTTAGAGTCAGAAAGAAAATCGAGTTGAAAGAAAAAGAAAAAAAAAAAAGAAAAGTAGAAACAACCACTTTATCTTCTGTAATTATTTTTTAAATGTTATTTTCCTACATGCAAATGTTAAGTTCAGCTAATGGTTTGTGTGCAGGTGCCAGTATGTGCCTGCAAATAAAAACTTTGATTAAGGAGGACAGAGTAAAGAACAAAGAAAAGATTGTTATTAAAAAACATGTTGTTGATAAATATAATTAAAGCACTCAAGTTGTTCCCTGCCTAGTACACATAGATAAATCTGATAATATTCTTCTCACGATACTAAGAAAGAATTAAAATATTTTGATAAGATTTTGAAAACAATCCTTCTGCTCAGGTATTTTCCAGTTACAAGTACATGTGAGCAGGATCTACCGGTTTAAATAAAAGTAATAAGTAAAATGTGAAAAGTGACACAGAAACATCAAAGTATTATGTGTGATGGTATTCTGATGCCGTTAAGAGGATTTTAAGAGATGGAAAATGTGACCGCTGAGGTAGTAAAGGAACATAGCAAGGAAGTGAGATAATATAGTGTCAAGTTCAATGGAGATTAACAGAATGTGTTGAAAGCTTTTCCTGCAGCACTGTCATGGTACTTCATTTCAACCAGGCTATTGAAGAAGACAGTCTACAAAAAAACAGTGAGGATGTGGGAACATACATGCTGCTGGAGTTGGCTAAACTACGGGATAAATTTGAGATTGTTGGAGATGTCCGTGGCAAGGGACTTATGATTGGAGTAGAAATGGTGACAGATAAGGTTAGTGACTTTTTCATTCCTTTCCATTTACAGTGCCATTCAAAGTTTTACTACATTTTATTTCAGTTGAAATAATAGAAATATTTCCTGCTAAAAAGCAGACAGTGAAGTGGGAAAACATGGCTCTGGCTAAAAATGAGCTGGAACATTCCATCATTCAGCTGTTTCACAAGCTTTGAGTAAACAGTGACATGCACCTTAACTGCACACTCATGGCAGCAGTTACGCAGCTAACATTTTCAGCTAGAAGTGGGATTTATTGGAGAGACTGGAATATACATCTTTGTCACAGAACTAATTTAGAATATCTAAGTGAAGTTTAATATTTCCTTTCCTTAGAACAGTCGATGCCCTCTTCCAGCTGAAGAAATCAGTCAGATCTGGGAGGACTGTAAAGACATGGGGGTTCTGATCGGCAGAGGAGGGCTCTACAGTCAGGTACTGAACCTCTGGTTATAAATAAAGCTTATTTTCTATCTTTGTGAACTACATCCCCATTTCTCTCAAGTTAAATTAATTCAGTTTAGTAAATAAACTGGAAAATGTATACTCTTAGGAACTATCTCTGTTTAATGTTGCTTATTTTTAAATTGGGCAGGAACTATCTGATTCTTTTCAAATATTCTGAACAAGCTCAAAGCTTGGAGTTTTCCTTTAGAGGGACAACTTCCCCTAGAAAATCAAGGTACTAGTCTCTGTAAATTTGAAGAACTCAGCAATACTCAGGACCCAGTCTTTGCACAGTTTAGGTTATCACCTGACACATCAGTACAAAACTAGTAGTTCTTTGAGTTTGGGGAGCTGGTAATGTTCTAATTCTATGGTAATTAGAAAAAGAAAAAAAAAAAGGTGTTGACAGCAAGTTTAGTAGAAAAGAGAGAATTGGATGTGAGAACCATCAGCCCACACCAGCTGAGGATATACTCCAGGACACTGCACCAGCTCCCTACAGCACTCAGTTAATGGCAGAGAATTGCCTCAGGGCTGGCCGGGTCAGTGAAGCCCTATGATACAGAGGAGGCAGCTTCCATGTGAGATGGATGGAGGGTAGCTAAAATAAATCAGACACTGCGTCTGTCACCTCATCAGTTCTTCCCCAAGTCACAGACCAGGAGGCAGGTAACAAGCTGCAGCTCAGTGCAGTAAAATCTCATTCTGCCTGATGAGAAGGCTGTTTATCTGTGAGTGTTTGCTTCAGCGGGGGCTGTGGGTGGGAAAGACCTTTATTCCACTCTTCCTGTATTAAGCCCTGTAACGTGATGACAGAAAAAATCTGAAATTTAAGATTCTTATGGAAGATAAATACTCTTGGAAACATAGATCAAACATTCAGAATTAAGAGCCTATGCTCTTGACAAGTGTAGCTGTACATATATCCCTTCCTGATCAATATGCTTTCCAGCTATAGCACCCTAACTACAAGATAGTATTTAGTGATTCATTCATAATACATTCTCTTAAAAGCCTTTAAAAACAGCCTACAATAAAACAGCAAATCAGCTGGCACAATGCAAGAGCCTGCCACTCTCAGCAGATACTACTTTTCCCTGTGGTAGAGCTGCCAGAAAGGAAAATACGTCTGTCTCTGTTCTGCCTTCGTACAAATCCATCTGA
Source organism: Gymnorhina tibicen (assembly GCA_013399875.1). Taxonomy (NCBI): domain Eukaryota; kingdom Metazoa; phylum Chordata; class Aves; order Passeriformes; family Artamidae; genus Gymnorhina; species Gymnorhina tibicen. The sequence continues at coordinate 118,895 of VXAZ01008537.1, read as the reverse complement.
GATTTTACTCTCTGTCTGCAGTAACAGAGCTGCAGACATGACCCACTCTACTTAGGTCTTTTGTGGAGGCAGTTAGGTTATCCAGAGGGGGTCGTGAGTCAGATGCAATTCAGTGCAGTCAAGTTCAAAATTGCTCCACTTCGGAGTGCATTTATCATAAGCCTCAGTGCCTGCACTGCTATTCTCCTTTTTTCCACACTTTTTGGGGGCGGAAGGGGAGTGCTGACCCAGATACCCTGCTTGAAACCATACTCTTTCCATACAATTCAAGCATTTATTTTTCTTTTTGTTCTCTCTCCTCAGACATTCAGAATTAAGCCTCCTATGTGCATTACTAAAAGGGATGTCGACTTTGCTGTGGAAGTATTTCACACTGCTTTACAGAGACACATGGAAAGAGCCACTACAAAATAGACTTGTTTCCTTACATGAGAGGCACACACAACCCCTGATACTTGTGACCCAGACTGGGCACTAATCTACCCTGGAAAATAAAATCACAGTGTGACGATTACATGCTTGTTCAGGATCATAAGAGCATTCTGGCAGATCCAGTGTTCAACAAAGGACATGGTCTAATCTCTTTTGTAAATGTACAGTTCAGTTCTACAGTGGTGATTTGTATTAACTGCAAGCCTGTTTTGCCATTATCAAAAAATGCCTGACTGGATTAACTGTGTATCAGATGGAGAGGCAGGCGTATGTTCTTCTTTCACCTGTGAAAGTCATATCAAAACTGGTGATTTTTAGAAAGTGTGACAGAAAGAGTTGGGGAAGAAGTTTCAGAGTTAAAACTGTTTACCCTGCCTACAAGGATACACTGTAATTAGAACACTACTAAGTTTGCGGACAGTTGAGATGTTTCTAATTACAGTAATTATTTTTATCATGGGGATAAGAAATCCAGTCATCACCCTCTCCAAAATACACTTCTCTCTTCCTCCTGCTGCTTTTGGGATTGCACAGCACACCCATTAATCATTTTCTAAAGGTGCAAACTTTGGAAGGTGGAATAAGATGTTCTTTCTTTCTTACATAATCACTTTTTAATGTGTAAGGTCATTGCTTCCTTCAGTTTCCAATAAAAAAACAGACGCTGTGGACAGCAAAACTGTACCTTTATCATTTTACTTTTATTCCAATTTTAATATTTTAAAAATTCCTTGACCCAATAAAGTACCATGTCAGCTTGGGGGGGAAGAGTATTCTGCCAGTACTTTAGAGGAACTTGGGTAACACAGTATCAGTGCCTCTCCAAATCTTACTCCATGGGTCCTAAACAATATCGTACAGCCTTTGCTGAGCACTGCCTTCTCCAACGCCACTGATAATTCCTGTGTACAACCCAATTCCACTCCAAAATCAGGTGCGTTTTTTTTTCTACTCAAGATCAGGTAGATAATGCCCTTAAACAGAAATGCAGTTTTTACTTAGAAATCAGAACAAATTAATTCATTCATGTCAGTCATTTATTTCTCCCTCACTTATTCCAGCAAGGCTGTTCCACTAGACTTTTTTCCTCAACACTTGCTATGGAGGTAGATGTAAAAACAAATAGGAATTATCAAAACTGATTAAACAGCTTTGTCATCTTACTCCTTCCCTTCTGTCTGCTGCTTAATGTACTTCAGTAATTTGAGGATGGCAGAAGAAAAGCACATGTCTTGGCGGTGTTTCATTTGATAAAGGATCAAAGAATCAAAGGATATTCTGAGCTGGAAGGGATCCACAAGGATCATCAAGCCCAGCTCTTAAGTGAATGGCCCATAGAGGGATCAAACCCATGACCTGGGTGTTACTAGCATCATGTTCTCCCCAGATGAGCACAGGCCCTGCTACTGGCTACACTCACCCTGAGCTGAGCCCTCTCAAAAGAAAAGCAACAGCACACGTGTCAAAATAATTTATTATTTCCTCTGTGTGAGTACTTTATCCATGCAGGTTTCTACAGGAAGACAGGGTGAGTAGCTTTGAGTTACTATTTCCCCACCCATGATGTGAAAGCTGCTGCAGGGTAAGGGGCTTTAGACAAGGTGGCTTTGTGGAAGGAGCACCTGCCTGTGCCATGCCACCAAACCATTCTGTGATTAAAGGAAGGTTGTTAAAAACAGAAGAAAGCACAGATTCCTTCACAAGACAGTATTCCTTTTGTGCATCTTCATTTTTTTTCCTAAATTGGTGCTTGCCTTCTTTGTTTAACTCCAGACAGAGGCAATGTGCATCTTTCAGTTCTAGAAGAGTGTTAATGTACAATTCTGAAGACTCACTGTAGTGAAGTTCTATCTGTTTTTACGTTTCTCTTTTTTGTTTCTGGCGTTCACAGCTCCATTTACAGTCGGTGTCGTCGTTGCTCTTGCATGTCCTGTGGCTTTTAGGTGTTCAAACAATTTATTTCGGGATGGAAATGTACAGTTGCAGGTTACACAGTGGATGGGAACTTCATTCTACAATGAGAAAAAAAACGCAGAATGCTTCATGTTCGTACTGAATGTCATCAGTGCAATACACCAATTTCTTGTACACAGTTTCTCCTTGACAATGAAGTGTGAATAAGCTGTTTGTTTCTATCATCAATATTCCATTACTCATTAACAATTAAACACATAAATTTTTAAAAGATAATTGCAAATATAACTTCATGACATTTCAAAGAGCTTTAAGTAAAAACCAAGAATGGAAGCCTTACAAATCTAACTCAAAGTAAACAATAGTTTTGATCTCACCTGACCATACAGCCCATACTTTGGGCTCTGAGATGTACTGAATTTAGTATGTCTTAGCTGTAGTTACTACAAAGATTCACTCTCTGGCAAGCATCAATATTAGGAAAGATGCAAACAGTACTGCCTGTCACCTGCTGGGAGACAACAGCTCTGTCCTCAGTTGTTTAGTTTATTTGAACTGCCTTGCATACAGAACTTTACCAGCTCTCTTAGAAATGAAGCTTAGTCCTGCATTTCTCCGTGAGGACAAGAGCTGAAGTTCCAGTTCTATTAAAACCACAGGGGCAGAATTTGTGGACTGGAGGTGCCCAAAAAAACAGCCTTCTTTGTAGTAATATGACCCCCACCTTTTACCCCTCCTATAAAGACAGGCTGAGAGAGATGAAGAGAAGGCTCCACGGAAAACTCACTGCAGCCTTCCGATGCCTTAAGGATCATCAAGCGCAGCTCTTAAGTGAATGGCCCATAGAGGGAGAGTGACTTTTTATACAGGCAGGGTGACAGGACAACGGGCAGTGGTCTTAAATTGGCAGAGGGCAGGTTTAAATTACACATTAGGAAGAAATTCTTTACCGTAAGGGTGATAAGGCATTGGCCCAGAGACATTGTGGATGCCTCATCCCTGGGAAGTGTCCAAGGCCAGGCTGGATGGGGCTTTGAACAATATGGTTTACTGGAACTAGATGATATTTAAGGTCCCTTCCAACCTTAAAAATTCTATGATTCTATTTTAAATAGCATAAGTAACTTGACATACCGTTGTTGCGCTCTCTGAAGATGCCTTGGCAGACTTTTTTGCTTCCTTGGCTTTTTTCCCTTTAGGCTTAGTGCTGCTAACAGACAAAGGTGAACTAAGATCAGTGCATGGGAACATTCAATATTTACAAGCTTCTGATGTTTTTCAGTTATCAATGTCTCTGCTGCTTTCCCCTGTTCTTCCTTCACACAACAAAATGCAAGTGTATCCGGAAAAAAAAATTTATATCATCAATTGTTAATCTCAAGATATTGAATCAGCTCCTGGGAAGTGATATGGCAGCAATCTGCAGTCAAATACTACTTCAAAGAAGTTCCTACATTCTTTGTTGTATTTATTCATACCTATTTTGGTGAGCAGCCCCCAGAGTCCACATTTTTGAGTAAATCTATCCTTGTTTGACAGTATGACAACCATGACATAGAATGACACAGCGACTGCAATTTTGCAACCCAACACACCTTTTTGCTTCACTTTTTGTTTCATTCTCTTGGCTGACATCATCTGTAATGCTTGTGTCCTCTGACACAGCACATCTTTGGCCATCATTTAATAACTCCTCTGTTGAGCCACTGTCCTTCTCCATGCTGGGCACCTCCTTTTGTTCAACTGTTTCTTCATCAGCACTTTGATCAAAAGAGTCCTCATAACCCTGTCCAAACAGAAGAAATCCAAGTAAAATACTTTCAGTTCATTAGTGACTATGTTTATAGTATTATACTCATTTACCTCAAACATGGGTGGGTTGGGAGGAGAGAAAGCCATGGACCCTCTTAATTTTACTGTGTTTTTTCAGTGAGACTGTAACAGGTAAAACCTTAGTTCTGCTGTTTTGAAAGATGAGGCCACCTGTGGTGAAGGGAAGAAACACCAATAAAACAGCCTCTGAAACTACAGAAGAGGAGAATGAAGGTAGCTTTTAATTATACACAGGTTTCATCCTGTTCTGACTACCATTTCTTATTTCACAGATAGTGGCTAGGCTTTTAACCTTTGCAAAAGGTTAATTATTTAGACTGAAGTTTTCTGTGACAGACAATTGCATTAGGACACTTGAGCCAAAATAACTGAGCTGACTGAAATTAGATAGACAAACTGTATTTTCCTTCCCTAGCACTACAGATACTGACAGCCTTTTCCATGTGTCTGATTAGACTCAATATATGCAGTTTGGCAAAATATCAACTCCCTGTCTGAAGCAGAACAGCAAAGCTTCCAAAAGCAGGGTAGCAAGTTTGACCTAACACCACATCAATACAACTCTTATTATCTCTAGTCCACAGTCTCAGCTACCTGAAAAAGACTTGGCTAATCTTAACTTCAAGAAAAGAAAACAAAACCCACAGAGAATCCCTGTACTCCACAACACTTGGCAGAGGACTCTCAGCACAAGATTCCAGCTCATGCAATGCAAGAGTGGCACCTACTGTCCAGGCTGTAGCAAACTGATGGAACAGAGCCACGGTGACTATGTGCCACCTCTGCAGTGAGAACAGACCTTCTGGTCTCAAACAGAGGAGGAAAGCGTTAACTGAAGCCTCACAGCCTGCACGGAAACATGAAGGTCAAGCCAATACTTGGACTATGCAATTGGACCAGCCAATGTGAAGTCAGGAAACTTCAGCTGCTTGAAAGTCTCAGGAAAGTTTCTTAAGAACAAGAGATAATGATGGAGTGGGAGAGGGCAGAAGAGGTGAACAGAGAATAGGAAATTAGAGGGGAAAGCATGGAAGAGGCAGGACCTGGTACAGACAGGTTGCTGTAACAAGGCGAGGACTGAGGAGTAATTACTTGGAAAGGATAAAGTTAGAGGAAGGCAGACAGAAGAATGCGCTGACTATGGCACTCCCACCACTCAAGACTGAAACAGCTCACACTTGGTGAATTTCACCTGTTGCTGTCAACACAGATCTGTCATATCATGCACAGACTCAGATCCTGGAGTACAACAGATTGGTGTTACTTGTGTTCAAGAGAAAGGTGGAATGGATGTGTTCATTTCAACAGCTACAGTGTCAGCAGGAAGCCAATACTGTGGCAGTCTTTTCAACCCCCTCTAAATTAGAAATTAACAAATAATGTATTATACCAACTCCTGCAACTAAAGCCAGAAGTGACCACCAAACTGAGCTGTTAATGCACCAAGGCCACCACTGGTCTTCCTGATCAATTCCTTGCTTCCTGATCAATTCCTTGCGTTCTCCCTGTGTGCCTGTTTCCATCTATTTTTCTTATACTTCAGACTGCAGCCTTTTGAGAGTCAACACCACATATTAGCATCTGCACTAACAGAACAAAGTGAGGTCTATGATGTTATTATCATAAAAGATTATTATAATAAGTCTAATATAAGTTATTCTGGAGGAAAAGAAGAATTAAAAATATTTTTAATAGTCTTCAAATTCTGTGGAATTTCAAGTCCTCCTATTTTGCAGGACAAAAAAATAATTTGTCAGGAGATAACAAAACTGGGTTGTAAAGTTCCCAGAGTATCATTATGACTACATACCTTCATTGTTTTCTGTTTCTTCCTTTGTTTCTTTGAGAGTCTGTAAAGATAATTTAAAAATTACCGTTTTTTACAGAAAACCCCCCAAAACTAGTAGGATTTCTAAAAAGGTCTTTCTATCAAGCTATACTTTTCCCTTATCCTCTCAACATGGTATTAGGTAGCCACAAAAACAAAGTTACTCATGCCTGAAATTAAAACAATAGATCTCCCAAACTACTCATTGCATTTAGTAAAACATTTATTCTGCTCAGACTGAACCCAAAGATACTAGTGAGGTAGTTGGGATTATGCTCCGGCTATTTAAAAAATGAATTTGTGTAACAATTCTGATTTTGAGCACTCTCATTTTCCATTTATGCCAGCAATCAACTGACAGTAAGTACCAAATCAGTAAGTACTGGCTTTGTGGAAGTCCCTCTGCTTGAAAAATAACAAACCTTTCTTTTCCTTAACATGTAACTTTAAGCAGCAGAGAAAACATGAATCTGTTGTTCTAAGGCACTCGAATGCAGTCATATAAATGCATGTGTTTTACTGGAACTCTGATGCTAAGACGTATTTCAAACTGCACAATACTGAGAGCAATGCAGTGGCAAATCATCAGGAGCTCCCTCTGAAGGCCACTAAGACTTAGTAAATCATGAGCCATGATAAAATTAAAACCAAATTGAAGTACTTCTGTTTGGGCATGTCTTCTGTTTCTTCCTCCTCTTTGGTCTCTATTCCATCTGCATCATCCAAAGACACAAGAAATTTCCCTTCTTCCTCTTCCAGTTGCTGTCGTAACAGTGATACCATCTCTCGATGCTTCTTTGATTTTTCGTGATTCTTCATGCTGTGAAGACCAGACTGTTACCGCAGGTTGCTCTGAGCAAACATCTTATATTTACATGTAAATTAATAACAGGCCCATTATCTAGCACTACCAAGCATGGAATTCTGCACTGACAATGTCTCTACTGGAAAGACAACACTGACCATTATGTGAAGTTAAAAATTCTTTAAAATGCAGTTTTAAAGGACTTAAAACCCAACACCCCCACCCCAAATCCCCAAGCACTTACGCTTTCTCAGTTTTTAACAATTTGTCACAAGCAGGGCAGTACAGACCATCAACAAATTCAGCTTCTTCAGCTTCATCATTCAGTTTGTCTGAAGAGATCAGCGGGGATCAGAGAGACAAAGTCAGATGAGCAATTTTTGAACAAGCTGCTCTTTAAGCCCCAGAAAATAGTCACAGCACTGGCATTCATTTTCTCCGGTACTACTGACACACAGACAGATCAAGATCACCTCACCAAATCAGACATTAGTATAGATTAACAGCTGCAGCTTGTTCAAAGGAAAACACCAGAGAGGGACAGACTCTAGCCCAGCACCCTCAGAGGGAGGCAGTGAGCTGCATTACAGTCAGAACTGTGAATGTGAGCCTCTAACTGAGCCACACTCAGACTGCAGTGACTCAGTATAGATCACCTCCCCACACACCATACCTTCAATGCCTTTTGTCTCCTGTTCTTCTAATTCATCTTCACCACCTGATCCATCTCCAAATTCCTTTTCATATTGTGCCTCCATCTCTTGCAGCTCTCTCTCCAGATCTGACATAGTTATCCAGCTCTGCTCTTTGTACTGCTCAGCAAGTCTGCAAGCAGAGTAATACAGTAACTTCTACACTGTGTCCATGAGATGGGAACTACAGGAACAGTGTTACTTAAAGGTAACTTCTACTTAAAGATGACTGTTCTACTCGGGCATTTCAGGAGGAAAGTTCTGAACCTATTATGATGGAGAAAACAATTGGAAATCTGAGAAGTCTGGGTTTATTTGTGATGTCTCCTCTACGCTGACACCTTTACACTGCAAGCATGGATATTAATGTAGGTGTGTCCTGGTTGAATTTCAGGCAGAACATGTTGTGTAGCATGGTCAGTATCAAGCTGACAGCAAGGAAGTCAGCTCAATCCTGCTCTAAGATCCAAACTCACAAACCATACAGGAAACAAAATCCACAAGCACATAACTCCTCGACTGTGCGCTATGGGATTGTACCAGCTCAGTTTTCCCAATCTAAATGTGCCCCAAGTTATCAAACAGGGCATCCCAGGACAGCTGAATTTTGCTCCAGCTGGCTTCTGGCCTCAGAATTATCAAGACACTTCTCAGTAAATGCATAACTCTGTTATATTGTCCCCAAAGGGAGAAAGTATATATGTATATATAGAAAAACAGTACCTAGTATACTCCATATGTGTCATTATATAATTTTAATCAATATGCTGTTATTTTGCAAGTGCACTCTTAATAAGAATTTGAACTCCTCCCTCATATGTGCAGGGAGACAGTTCTTCCAGTTGAAAAAATAAACTGTGGTTATACTCAGGTTATACTCAGACCACCTCTTCCTATTTTGGAAAAAAGCATCAGACACTGCATTTAGTCCAACGAAAGAGTCCTTTCTAAAAAGTTAAAAGGAAAGGCAGAGCTAAGCTCATTTTCCCCTCTTTCTTTTTACAGCTCCAAGCAGATGAAGGTGAACTAAGTCCAGGTTGTTATAGTCCTGTTCTCCATTATTCTAAAACTTACATTCTTTTTTCTTTAAAGGAACAAAGATAACTATTAAATTTTATTTCCCCAGCTAAGTAAACGCACACTGGGTTCTGTGCTATTACAGCCATTTACCCACAGCACCCAGATAACCATTCCCCAGTTATCTTAGACCTCTACAAGTCAGTACAATGCAGAAACCTGAGTTTTAAAAAGCTGACGACTTGAGACCAAAATTAATACCTAAAATTTTCAAGGATGTTTAAAAGAGTAAGTGGAGCTACTATTAGAATCTATGAGTATACTGTATCCTCATGGATAGTTTCTCCAAGCTAAAAAGAAAAGATTTGTTCCACATGTACATACTTGGCTTGTTTGAGCTTCTGTTGCCTCCGAAATTCTTCTGCTTTCCTAGTTTTTTCTGCATTTTGTTCTTCTACAAGTTTTCTGTGAGCCTGTACTCTTTTATCCCTCTTACGAATAAAGGCTACTAGCTGACGGATCAGTTCATTCCTCTCTTTCCTTGCTTTCTCTCTTGTTTTCTTGTTCTCTTTCTCCATAGCTCGTTTCTCCCAGCGGTTTGAGGCTTGTCGTGTGTCATACTCTTCTTTCCAAGAAAAGTTTTTCTGAGTACAAAAACTCTGCCAATATGCATAGAAAGGGTGGACTACCTGTAAGAAAAAAAAAACCTAAGCCACTTGTTTAGGAGGGGACACAAAAACCATACAAATAATTCAGGACTTTTCTAACAGTTTTGTTCTGAACTTCTATATAGGCCACAGTTTTGCCTCAGAGCAATGAAGGTTTAGAGAAACTTCTAACATCATCCTCAAAGTTGAAAGTGCTCAATTCAACAACCTTGTCTAAAATACTACAAACTGCAACTTCTAAAAACATCCCCCTGTAGGATGGGATCATGCTGACACTAGTGTCCAGTTACTTAGCTGTGCTATACTTCTCCTGTCAAACTGAAAACCACAATCAGAATCAGACATGCTGCCTGCAAGCTGGTACTTGCACAGACTGCCTATGAACCTCAACATTAAACCACACCAGGCGTCAGCCACACATTTGCACAGCACAAAAAGAGCAGCAAAATAAATACATTATGCTATTTCTTCCCTGTATATTCTCTCTGCTTTCTGAGCAAGACAGAAATTAATAGCCCTTGATGATACAACAGCAAGGAGCCATGACTTCTGTAGTTTAACAAGGGGCTATGCTATATGAAGAAACATTTACTCCTGTTTTGTTAGCAAACTGCATGACTGTTGGTTAAAATTATGCCCCCTAGCTTTCACATTACAAGAAAAAGTAAGTGATCATTATTTATTCTCCTCCCTTTTCCTATTCATGGGTAAATGCTGGGCTAATAACATGGCATCATAATCACTTCGGGTTTGTTCTTTATTTCTCTCCAAATAATTATTATCCTTCTGCATTTTGTATATTCAGCAATCATGATATGCCTAGATCCCCTTCTTACACTACATGCCCTATCAATACTCATTCCTATATGCCCTATTGCTCGTATTTTGGGATACCTCATAGAAGTATTTAACCTAATGGTTTAATATGTTTTCTTCTAGTGAGTCCTCCTTCTGCCATTTTTATTCACAGGAACTACAACTATCAATTGTTATTCACAGGAACAACTCAACAGTAACTTCCAGCAGCCTATCTACATGCAAAGTTCATGGCTGTAGCTTCTGGCAGGTAAGTCACTACAGTTTTCCTCTGCTATCACAAAAAATAATCAATAAACATTCATATTTCATCCAATAAACCTAAGTAAGATTAGACTATCTACCTCATATTTCTGCTGCAGAAGAGGATACTTCTGTGCAAAAGCATGCACACTCACCATCTGATGACAGGGATCATCCTCCCCTTCATCAGATGTGTGAGACTCTCCCCATTCTCAGCAGCTACCTTAACAACCTGCACATCTCTGGCATTCTCCAGCAGCCTGTATAGCAGCCCTTGCTTAACTCCCAGGTGGATTTTGTTCTGCCTACTACTCATACTTGGAGCTGATCACTTTTGTTTCTGCATCTAGTTGACCTACAAGTCTTCTCTTCCCATGAAGGCTTGTGAACTCATGGCCTTATGAATATCTTTCCTGGCTGCCTGGCACTGATCAAGCTGCCTCTCAAGCTTCTTATGAATTCACAGAGTAGACCAAACCAGAGACTATTCACATCACAGATTTTGAAGCCTTTGTAGAGTTTTTGTAGCTCCCTTCTAAAACTCTTTTCCCATTATATTCCTACTGAGCAGAGAGGTGAGCACTGCAATGCTGGAATCCTCTGACAGTGTAATCTTTTTGTCTGAATATAAGACAACAAGGAAAATTACCTCTCTGTAAAGAGAGGCTATTTCATATAAAATATCCCTATGAAATCCTAGGGGGGGAAAAGTGAGCACTCTGCTTCCAGAACAGCATGAACAAGGCAGATGTCAAAGCATATTGGTGCTAGAATTCCAGCAGTTTTTTTGCACTTATTAATTGATATAAGCATTAAAGCTATTTTAAGTCTACAACCATATCTATCCCATGGCCTCAAAGCAAGCAGTTTTCAAAAGATGTTTCAAGATAACTACATTAAAAGACAGGTTTTAGTTGGCTCAGAGATACTACATATTTTCCCTGGGAAACATTTCCACCTGTTAAGCCATCCTGTAACTTTTCCCTGCATCCAAACACGGGTTCTGGCACTTCTTAAGAAGTTTGATTTATAACTTTTGTTCCCAAGCCCACCCAAGTTTTGCACCACTGAAGCTACTAACTTTTAAAGTATGTGTCGATTTAAATTTCATAAATAATCAGCCATACAGAAAAGGTGACAGGGAGAAGTACCAGACTAGGAGCAACATTTGAGTGCACTTCATACTGTGCAGTTATTCCCTAGGGAAAGTGTTATTACCTCATTATTTAATTTCAGCACAGAAATACTGGTAACTTTTAAAAAAAAAATCTTAAGTCTGATAGTTTATAACAAATAGCTGGCAAACCAGGTCACAAGAATTCAAGTCATACAAGTCCCCATACACCTTCTTTTCTTGCTTCACAGAGGAAAGCATGCAATGTTTTCTGAATCAAATCTGACTACAGGCTAACTGTGGATGACAATGTTATCATAATGGAAGCTCACACTGCAGATCAACACCACATCTATTTTCTAAAGGCTGTGCTATGCACTAAGTGCTATGCAGTTTTCCTATATGAGGCAAGATACTATACGTTATTGGGAAAAAAAATTAGCTCAATACCTCTTTCTGTAATGTAAGTTGTGTTAAACACTGATAAACTACTCTCATCAGAAAGCAAAGAAAACATCCATTCTTTTGCTTTATAGGTCTTGCACTACACACTTAAGTTCCACTGGCATAATTGATGGTTGCCCCTGTGAAGTATCTCTCTGACAACTCACCCTACAGGCCTGGCTAATTCTATAGTCCAACAGGAAATACCAATTTTAATTCACCTAAATATTCTGAATCAGAGCACGAGCACTTCCTTTACAGTAATGGCCTACCACAGCAGAAAATAACCACAGTTAACCCATGTTTGTATACACCTCAGAGATCAGCAGGACCCTTTCCTTTGGGACAAAGTAACGGTAAGTAAAATAATGTACAAAGTAATGGTTTAACTCCATTACCTTCAGTTCCGTTTTACACTTGCCCTTACCGTATCATAGTCACTATGGGAATATCCAAACATAGGGAATTCTTCAATATCTTCCTGGGTCATATATTCCAACTCTTCCTTTGCAATCTTCTCAAAAACTTGTCGATAGACTGTAAAGAATCCCTGAAATGAATAAATAAATAAATAAATAAATAAACCTTTTGCACGGCTGAATAATAGATGTACAAATCCTCAGGTGAAGTTGTGTATTTTAGAGAAACGTTGCTACTCTGCAAGAGCAACTCAAAACCTGGGTAAAGGCCTTGTAAGCACTTGCTCTAGGTAGAAGACCCTTCTTAACAAAGTTCCACTATCTCTCCTGCCTTTTACTTCCACCTCCTTCACGCAGTCTCTGTCTCTCTCACACCTGTAGTCAAATATAAATTTTTAAAAAGTTTCCACATGCTGGAGATGGTGATGTGTTTCGAGTTACACAGGGCCAAGTTTTGTGGAAGTTTCAGATATAAAATTCACTATTAAATATCCTTTCTTTTCCTAAATTAATATGTTATTAACTGAGTCCTAGTACAGTAACACAAAGACAGGTAAGTATTTTCTCTGGTGGAGGTTCTTCTGATCACCTGGAGCTTTTCAATATATGGTGAGTAGTTTAAAACCTAATGGGGAATTAAAAAATCCAACAGAGAATTCAATTATGCACACCTTCCTCAACAACTGTTGTTACATTGCTTTTCTGTAGTTTTAAGCATTCTAGCTCGATAAAAGTATTTCTAAATAAACAGATGGTATTGCAAAGCCCTGGAATGCTTCACTGTACAGGATAAACAATATACACACATCTGTAGTTGTATGGCATAGTTGGATATTATGATCAAGTAATTGTTGTACAATATGCAGGAATTAAAGTTTCCCTATACATCTAGCACAAGTTTTGTCTTAGATTTGTGTAAGCCATGCTAACATATAACTTAAACACAAAACAAATGCCAACATTTATAATGGAATTTAAACTGATTCATTACAGATTAATTGATTCATTACCTTTTCATCATCCCCATACCCAGAGTAACAGCTAACAGTGAAGTAGCGCAGCAGATCCAAGCTATCATCCTGATAGTCACCGTCAACTCCCCCTTTCAGCAGAGCCTCCCTGTGATTATCATACCTGGAAAAAATTCACAGCATCAAGGATGTAGAGACACAGTAGATCACTCCTCAGTGCTGATAAACAACACAGTACACCTATCACATCACTCTATAGCTTAACTCACTGTAATTTGTTCCTCACATTCAAAGTCTTCAGAGAGAAAAACATGACAGACTCAGTAAATATTCTCTTGACCTTTAATTTACTTACTATTACTTTATCTGCAATATCTAAAGCAGTAATTCCTCAACAGCCAGCTACCAATCAATCACATTTCAGCAAGATGCCTCAACAAAGTTTCAGAAATGGGTACGGCATTATTTAAATCAGCTGGTACTTACACACACTCAAATCATACATTAGCACATAAAAACTGTAAAACAGTACTGTATTTTCAAGGAGGATGAACTCAGTACAGGCGGGTTTGGCTGCATAGTCTGGGAGATGCTTCAGCCCATGTGAAAAACAAGCTACAGAACATTTACAGCAGCAATCCCTTAGAGATGCGTGTGTGTGTATATTTCACATTAGGACTGAACACCCGTATGCACTGCCCAAGGCCTGAGGGCTGACTAGAGCTGCCGTGCAAGCTGCCCCGTGCTCGGGGAGGAGAACCAGGCCGAGCCTCGCTGTTCGCGGGGCGCCCCTTGGGGCCCAGCACGCCATCAGCTCCCGGCACACCACGAGGAAAGTGAGCGTGCGGAGCTGTGCCTCTCCAAGGGGCTGCATGGCTCTCAGCTCTTACAAAGACTAAAGCCAAGCGGCTGCTCCTGCCCACGGATGCCCGCGCTGACTTGCAGCGAGGCCCAGGAGCAGCACAGGACAAGCCCCGGCAGAGCCAGAGCTAATAAAGCCTCTGCCAGGCCAAGCGCTGCTCACCAGGCCCGTTCCTGTGGGTCGCTGAGCACGTCGTACGCCGCCTGGATCAACTTGAACTGCTCCGCTGCCTCCTCCGCGTTCTCGAGGTTTTTATCTGCAGGACAATTTAACGAAACCGTGTCAGCGGCGGTAAGGCTCGGCGGCAGCAGCCGC
>VXAZ01008537.1:18886-102285 GCA_013399875.1 Gymnorhina tibicen | reverse complement strand
AAAAAAAGAAGGTAGCAGAAGGCAGAATCCTGCAGTGATGGCGACCTCCTCCCCAAACCGACTGCAGCCTCTGTCCCCTCTGAATGCCGAGAGCCCGACAGAAAAAGAACTAGCCTGTACCCAGGTAAAAGAGGGCAGTTAAGTCCCCTCCCCGCTGTGGCCAGACCTTTTGTCTCTCTTAAGCACCCAGCAATTACCCCTTAGTATGGGGAAAAAATTCCTCAAGAGGAAAAGAACGAAAGAAAAGAGCTCCCAAACCCCAACAACCTATTAAATAGTCTTTATCTCAGCTCTCAAGCTTTCACTTTTATCCTTCCGATTCTCTTTCCCTCCACCCCCACCAGGGGAAAGTAAACAGGCACCTCTCTGGGCCTGAGTTGCCAGCTGGGGTTAAACTGCAAGTGTGTCAGGGAAAATTCCAGTTGGGACACCAATTGGGTTCTTCATGCAGAGTGTGGTCAGTTCCCAGGGAAGTAGTCATGGCACCAAGCCTGTCAAGAGTTAATGAGAGTCTGGATGATGACCTTAGTCATATGGTTTAGTGTTACACAGTTCTGCAAGGAGTTAAGTTGGACTCAATGATACTGATGGGGGTCCTTTCCAACTCAACTGTAACTATGCATTAGGCTACATGAATTGAGTACACGCCTGTATTCACCGGTCTTTCTTTCCAACCATATGGCACACAGACCACTTTGTTGCAGAAGTCATACAGGACTTCCCTTGCCCTGCTGAGTAGGGTGATATTTAGAACTTCACAGGTTGGCTTCCTCTCAAGCCAGTTGTGTCTTTCCAGCATTAAGATGCTGGAAATTGAAACAGAGGAATCAAAGAGAAACAGGGCATGAGCAAGACCTTGAAACACAAGAAAGTTTGGGGGAGTGCACAGGGAGACAGAACAAGTCAGTGGAAGAACCAGGTCATGAGGTCAGGAACTGTGAACTAGATTAAAGGTATGTAATAAAGAAATAGTCCCAGAGAAGTCTGTAACTACTCACTAACATCAGTCACGAAAAGTTTCTTGGAATCAGACTATAGATATTAGGATAAATTCTCTCCTATGAGGTGGTGATGCACTGAACAGGTTGTCCAGAGCAGCTGTGGATGACCCATCCCTGGAAGTGTTAAAGGCCATGCTGAATGGGATGCCATGTTATTTCTCAAAACCCAGAAGACAATAAAAGAATGCAAACTCAATCTTTATAAAGAAATGTATGTTTTGTTTACTTAAAAACTGAAGTTCAGACATGTTTGTCTGTACAATGTAAATTCAAATATTTACAATATTCGGTCAATATTGCATCAAGTTTCATTCCTTGTAACATCTATGCAGATCCTTCAGTTCTGAATAGCTTTTTTTGCTTCTTCCTCTGAATTTTGCGTAGCTTCTTCTTGTCTTTAACAATTGGCTTTGACTCTGGTTTCACAAGCTGTATTTCCACTGGCTTCTCTTCAGCTGGAGTTTCAAAGACCACTTCAGTGGGATCTTCTTCAACAAGGACCTTGGTCCCTTTTTTCTTAATCTTTTGCACTTCTTTCACTTGCTGCTTTTCTCTAAACTTAGCTGCCACTGACAACCTTATCAGCCGGCGATGCTATAAAAATAAGAATTAAAATTTCATCATGTTTCAAATAAGCAAGATGAAGAAATCTGGTATTAAAGAAACACTTGGTAATTTCTCTGCTTAATGGTCAAGACCCTTGGTGTAGAGCCATCTTTTCAGTGACAATGACATCTGCACACATTTCATGATTACAAAACTACTCTGTTCACAAACTGTCAACAGTTTAGAGCACTACAGAGGGTCATGGGGAAAGGCATATTTGATGCTCCTGCACAGACTGACTGCAAGATTGGTTTTCAAATTAGTTGCTAAGTGAAAGAGAAAACAAAGACACAGCTGCTTACCATATTTGGGGACTGGTAATGAGGATTTTCATACAGAGTTGGTCCTCCAAAGCTACCTTGGAAGATTTTTATGAGGTTCAGGACAAAACGAGGCCCAATTTCTACTAGAGATGCATCTTCTTCTATTATCTGCAACAAAAAGCAAATTTTCTCCATTTCTCACAGATTGAATCAAAGCATATGACCTTGTAGGCACCTTGCATATGGTAATACACAACTAAATTTAAATCTCAGATACAGTACCTGATTTGCTAGATTTGTATAAACCCAGTTCTGTATGTAAAGCAGTTCCCTGAAATTCAAGCAAGCTTTTGGACTACTTGGTATTTGTAAATTCCTTCTACAGAAAGTAAGCTCTAGATCACTTTGGGTCAAAGCAGCAATTTAGATTAAAAGGCACAGTTTAGGCCCTGGGTAGCATGTCCTGCTACCAAGACATCCCTCACAGAATCACAACTCACTGAATGCAAGTTGATTGAACCAGATCTCTTCAGAGATATGGGAAAAGGTTAAGTCATTTCAGGACACTGAATCTGCAAGCACTAGGGACTGGTGTATCCTGATAACAATATTGATGATTCTCTTCATTTTGTTTTGCTTAATGGATTTGATATGAAATTACTCCACTGAGCTCCTTCAGAAGAGCTAAGAAAGATCGCTCACCTGGTAATTGCGAAACCAGATCCTTTCATCAGTGATGGTGAAGGTGAAGATGTGGTCGACAAAAGGCTGGCTTTTGGGGTGGTACCGCGGTGTACTAAATATCTGTAATAAAAGGCAGTATTTCTGAATATTGGCAATTTAAGAGGTCAAACATAAATGGCTTGTTTTAAATTCCTTTTCATTTTCTAAGATCCCAAACCCAGGTAACATTTCATAACCCAAAACTTAAGAACAGGTGTCTGAGTCATGCTAAGAATATGATCCCAATCCTTTGTGACCCTTTCAAAGTTCAGAAGTGTAAAACTGCTACTTGAAAAAAAACCTTTGCAATTTTTAAGTACGTTGCCAAAAAACATTTCCAGTGAAGAAAAACCAGACAGCAGAACTAGAGACTGACCTGAATAAACAATTCTTTAAGCAGGGCATAGTGTGGCTCCCGGTCAAACATCTACAAAGAATAAAAAAACATACAAGGCTAAATGCAACAGTCATGCAAAGAGAATCAAAACATACTCCATGAAATAAAATCTACACTTACTGGATCAAAAGACAAAAGGGGTCTTGAACCCCTTAGGCAATTTCCTGTCATCTTCAATTCAGCCAGTGTGTGAACTACAGTGATTTTTAAAAAAAAAAGTTATTTTATTACTTATAGAAAACTGTTCAGACAAAATAGTAAGAGTACAAACACAATAATGTCAACCAGCTTACTGTTCTGCACCAAGAATTTAGCAGATGGTCCCTGTGGTGTGTTTGAAAGCCTGCAGAGGACAGGTGGGGGGGAAGAGAGAAAAGGAAAATGTTAACAGCAGCCAGAAGACGTGCTGGATTTCCACACTATACCCCAACCAGTTATTCCTGCACTGAAGTAGTTCCTGTCACTTTTATACCGAATTCCTTTAACATGCTCATAAACACTTGCTTTCTAAATAATTTTGTACAATGCTTCTGCAAACAGTCTTCAAAAGCTGGTCATGCATTGTAAACTTGCACTATCCACAGAAGTGCATTATTAGAACAGATTTAACTAAGCAGCAGTATTTCATGCTTCTTCGCTACATTACAGTAGGAAACTTCAGCTAGAACTGAAGCAACTGCAGCTATAAACAGAAATGTAACAAAACATAACATTTCCTTACCACATGTAGAGATCCTGTTTCTTTTTGGCTTCAAAAAAGATGCATTTATTGCAGTTTTTCATTTCACACACCTACACAAGACACTCAGATTAGCTGTTTACAAACATTCTGAAGACATTTTTGAAAACTTTCCACACTCGTCTCTCATATTTTCTCCTCTCCAAAAACGCAAGTTCAAAAGCAAAGATCTTGCCTTATTAAGTGACACCTACTGATCCCCAAATTTTAGCCATTTTTTAAAAAAAATCTCACGTACTTACTCTAAGGAGTAATAACTTAATTAAAGCGACAAACAACCTGACAGGAACAACCTCTCCAGGGTACCAACACAAGAGCAGGAGCTGAGACATTAGGTTCTAGGTTCAGAACTACCAATGCCCTTGTACATTTGGGCTGGCTGCCCATTTGTGTCCTGTACTGTTCAAGTACAAGCTGTATTATACCTTTCACCTATACAGAAAAGCACATTATGCTTTATTTCCTCATGATGAGAATCTGTATCTAATTAAAAGTTTCATTCTGGGTTTATTAATCAAAAGTCAACTTTCTATTTGAACACAAGCACTTTTTGAATATCAATATTTTTTGCCTATGAAATTACACAACTCCTATAACTAGTGTGAGATCCTTTGAGCTGGATTGCCCTCTTCCCTTGCACACTGAAGTTCCATAGAAAAAGAAGCGCTATTTGATTACCTCATTGATTACAAATAACTGGTCTTTACGGTCCATTTTAGTATCTGGAAGACAAAAACAACATTTACAAGGCTGGAAAACTAGTTTAATACAAGAGATTCTTTTAACAGTCAGTCTTTTTGCCAAAATTTGACTAGTTAATAAATGAAATATTAATTATCAAATTGTTTCGTTATGTTATGGAATAAATAAACATAGCACCAAAATTAACTGTGCAGGTTCAGGACTGATGCCTTAGGATTCATTTCCCAGAAAATATTATGATACAACAACAACTACTGTACTTTTTGGCTCAAAAGGGGTTTGGTGTTTGTTTAAGATACAAGTTTCCTCAAAACTCTTCCGTACCACATTTAAAAGAAAAAAAAGAACAGGTTGTTAGTAGCTCTTGTCTTAAAAGTATTTTCAAAATATAAGTTATGAATCACATTTAAGCCTTACCTGCTTTAGAGTGAGGCATCAATGTCCTTAAGTCTTGCATTAGGTGTCTTGTTCTGAAATTAATTCCACGAGAGGAGAATATCAGCACTCGCTCCTTGTTTTTCCATTTGCCCTATTAAAAAGACACAACAATTATGTGGGAAGCTTCTAGCCTTAATACAGTTGTAACACAGCAAAAAAAAAGGTTTGGACAGTAGAAAGACACAGCAAGAACCTTTGTTTTCATCTGCCCACCCAGACAGAACCACTCTCTCAGCAAGGGTGGAGACTTCCCTACAGAATGGAGGCACCCTGTTTTTACAGAAGGAACCGTCCTCATCCCGATCGAGTGTGCTCCCAGGCACAGCCTTCCACTCCCACCGAAGTATTAAAAAGCCACGTGCATCGCTTATTTTCCCGCAAAATGGGCTCAGGCACAATCCCAGAGCACAACCCAGCTTTTACTGTCGATAAGCATATTGCGAAATCTTTGTGTTTACACGCGGTACTTCCCGTTTTTCTTACAAGCAAACAATTACCGAAACCTTCTCTGGATGATTCCTAAACGGAACAGGCACAATTTCCATATATCCTCCGTATACAACAGAATTGCCCAACTTTTTCAAATACTTCTGAAACTGAGGTAACACATCTTATCGGCATCGATCAGAATAGACCACTTCGTGTATTCTTACGGAAACAACGCACCGCCAGGCTTACTTTTACTTGTGCTGGGATTAAAAAGATTACGAATAAACCTCTCTGCCTCGGCTTAGCAGCCCTGTTCCCTGAGACAGCCCGAGCCCCGGGGCGGCGGGAAGGCCGGACCCCGGGCCGAGCGGCGGTACCTGGGACACGGGCGGCGGGATGCTGTATTCCTGCTGCGGGACCCGCGGGCCGCCCTCCGGCACCGCCTCGCCCGCGCTCGGGGCGCTCCTGGCGCGCTTCGCCTTCCCCGCGGCCAGCGCTCCACGCTTTCTCTTGGCCGCCATCTGGCCCCGCACCATCCCGTGCTCGCTGCTCGTGTGCTCCACTTCCCGTGTCACACTTCCTGTGCCACATTTCCTGTGCTCGCGGCTGTGTGAGCTCACTTCCTGCGCTCGCTTTCCCTGCGCTCGCGTTCCGCTTGTCGTGCTCCCGCCCGCTGTGTTCCCGGTCCGGCCGCGCTCCCGCTGTCCGGCGATGCCGTTCTCGGCGCCGCCGCCCGCCAGCGGCGAGCGCTACGCGCTGTCCGCCAGCCTGGACAATGCCCGGCACCTGTCCAGCCTCCTGCGGGCCGTGCACTTCCAGGACCACGCCACCTGCTTCGCCACGGCCAGCGGGCTGCGCGTGACGGTGGAGGATGCCAAGTGCATCCAGGCCAACGCCTTCATCCAGGTACGGGCGCAGCAGCGCGGGGCAGGGCACGGCTGCTAGAGACCTTGCACAGGCCCCGGTTAAGACCGGTGTCGCGGAAGACAGGGTCCAGCGGAGGCCACAAAGATTACTGAGGGACTGGAGCATCTCTGTTATGAGGAGAGGCTGCAGGAGCTGGGCCTGTTCAGTCTGGAGAAGAGCAGACTGAGAGGGGATTTCATTAATGCGTATAAATATCTCAAGGTACGTGCCAAAATATTGGTGCCAGACTTCTTTTAGTGGTGACCAGTGACAGAAAGAGGAGCAGTTGCCATAAACACAGGAAATTCCACCTCAGCATTAGGAAGAACATCTTTCCGTTGAAGCCGGCAGAGCACTGGAACAGCTGCCAGGGCACATCTCACTCTGGAGATATTCAGACCCCACTTGGATGCATTCCTGTGTCACCTGCGCCAGGTGACCCTGCCTTGGCAGGGGGGTTGGACTGGATGCTCTCCAGAGGTCCCTTCCAACCCTACCAATTCCATGATTCTGTGTTCATCTGCAGAGAAGGGAAGACCTTTCTGGAACCAAGGCAGAGGTGTATGAGCAGGTGTGGAGGAAGGGCTGTGGTGAGGCCGCCCTTGTTTATGGGTGTCCATATGCTGGAATTCCGAACCCTGCACCCAGTACATCCCGGCACACCTGGCAGTGTGGTGGGCTTGCGCCCGTGTTTAATGTGTTGGTGCCTGCCAAACACATGGCTCCTTCTGGCCGTGCTGTGCTTAGTTGCACAAGCAAGCTCTCATAGTATCCATCTTTAAGTGTTTTTATATCTCATCCCAAAGCCAAAAGGTTGGATTTATGTTAGCTGTCAAAGAGTACAGATTCACAGCCACTTGATTGAAAATGGTTGTACTATGCTCAAAACACCCCAGGTTGGGGTTTGCCCTCTCGGATGCCAGGAAAATACGAAATTGCTTTTCCAAAAGCAGCTCTTGCCACCCTGCTTTATTTCTGAGATACTCTGTTCTTGCAGGTGCTAGAAAGCAGTGAGTGCCAGTGACAAACAGGATAGCGTGGAGCAGTTTACTCCCATCAGGGCTAGTCAAAGGAAGGATTCAGCTCTTATTTCAGTGGGGAACTCACTGTTCCGTTCTGTTCTGTTCTTACATACTTTTAGTATTTGGAATGTTTATTCATGCTCTGAGCATAGAAAAGTAAGTATTGTTACCAGAGAAGGGTGACACATTGTAGAGTTCCATGAATGTTTCCAGCTCCAGGAGTAGGTGGCTTTAGGCTTTAACATTTGTAGCTTGTGCTTAAACAGTAAAAGACCAAGTGGTTAGGATTTCATGTTTATGCCATCCTGCCTTGTTTCAACTGTGACCTGATTGTGTTTTCCTAGTTTTGAGGATGAAGACCCATTTGTCTACAATCGATGCTGTGTTGCATGTAGAAGTCACCAGCTGCACTGGTTTCTGAAAGGGAAACTCTGAAGTGCAAAATAATTGCAGAAACTCCCCACTTTTCATCTCTTTACTTTAACTTACAGGCAGAAATTTTTCAGGAATTTTCTGTTCAAGAGGAATCAGTGATGTTCCGGATCAATTTGTCTGTTCTTCTGGACTGCCTGACCATTTTTGGAACCAGCTCGTTGCCAGGTGTGGTATATTTTTCCTGAATCTGTGAAAGGCTGTGTGGGCACTGCGGGATGCACTGTGCACTCAGGTGGAGGGGAGTGATACCATAACAGCTTTTGGGGCAGTTCTACCCTTGCAGCTCTGTGTTGAACTCCTTGTTCCTCTGCAGTTTTGGTTGGGGCTGACCTAAAGATCTAAATCAAGTGTAGTAAAGAGTGCTGTGATTTTGGGAAAGCAGAGGTTCAGTTGGTGGCAACCTGCAACAGGAGGGTGTGACTGCAGCGCAAGCTCGGTTGCCTTAACTTCAGTTTGGGTTGCAAGTAGCAAGAGTAGTAAGGAAAGATGATGTGAGCCAGAGAAAGCCACAGGACCATGAGGATTTTCCAATTCCTCTAAACTATTTGTAGCATGTCTTCATTGTCACATCTGGTGTTTCCTGTCTGGTGAGTGAAATTATTTGGATTTGAGTTGTCTACACACAAGTCATTCAATTTTGCTGCATAACCATTAGCACTTCAGAGGGTGTCTAGGAGGCTGCATGAGTGCTTTAGTAGCCAATTGGAGGCTGGACCAAACATGGTGAATCAAATGGACCTGTGCCCCATGTGCCAGAAAAATGTGAGTTTTCTAAAATGATCAGATGTCCTGGCTATGCTATCTGCAGAACATACATTGCATTCTCTTTTTCAGGAACATCAACGGCTCTTAGAATGTGTTATCGTGGTTATGGGTATCCCCTGATGCTGTTCTTGGAAGAAGGAGGAGTAGTAACAGTGTGCAAAATCAACACTCAAGAACCTGAGGAGTTGTTAGATTTTGATTTCTGCAGCACAAAGGTTGTTAATAAAATTATCCTGCAGTCGGAGGGACTACGAGAAGCATTTGCTGAACTGGATATGACCAGTGAAGTTCTGCAGATTACCATGTCTCCAGATAAACCCTACTTCAGGTACTAGAACATGCTTTCAACTCAAATGTTCATGCTTGTCTTCCTTTGGTGAGGACTGGAAGTTTTCAGGGTGGAGAGAGGGGCACTAATTTAGAATACTGGTTCATTTCAGGAAGAATTGTAATGAGTATAGCAAATGACAATATGTACTCTAATTAACATAGTAATGTGTTTTGTGAAACAGTCATTGAGATATGTACAAGGACTCATTTTGATGAGTTTTTACAGAGCTCTGATCAGCTATTTTGAGATGGCGCTTTTTGTCTTCCAGGTTATCCACTTTTGGAAATGCTGGAAGTGCACATCTAGACTACCCTAGGGACTCTGATTTGATGGAAGCATTCCATTGTAGCCAGACCCAGACAAACAGGTTAGAAAGTCTGTGACTGATTCCCTCTGTGCCAGATTGTGTGTTCTTGATGGGAAGTTCAAAAACTGTTTTTGCATTACTGTAACATTTATTTTATTAGTATGGGGGGCAAAAATATTCCCTATCGATAAAAGTCTGTGTCTGTAATCAAAAGCTAAGTGCTGACAATGACAGTTTAATGTTGTTACCAGGTAGAGACCAAATAAGCGTGTTCCTAATTGATGTTATTTATTTTGCAGCTTTATTCAAGACTAATGTTTCAGCTCCTCTTTCCACAATGTATTTTTTTTCAGATTACTGTTTTTTCTCCTGCAGGTACAAGATTTCTTTGCTTAAACCATCCACAAAGGCACTGGCTTTGTCTTGTAAAGTGTCCATTCGAACGGATGCTCAAGGATTTCTTTCACTGCAGTATATGATTAGGAATGAAGATGGACAGATCTGTTTTGTGGAATACTATTGTTGCCCTGATGAGAACATCACTGAAGCAGAACTGTAGATGTGTGTGCTGGTATTTGTAATATATTTTTGGTTATATAAAATACTATATTTTTTTACAAAACTAAATGAAAGCTGTAAAGTTTGATAGAGTTAGTACTGTGTTTATTTTCTAACTCTGGAATAAGAAAGCTGAAGACTTTCATTTTCTTCCACTGCAAAATTTCTTAGCCTTGACTCAAACTGAAGCTGAAAAAGAAGAAAGGGGAGTTGATGTCCTATAGACACTGCTTCCAGCACAGATGTTAAAGTACTGTTTGTGCAATACATTGATGCTTTTTACAACATTCTCCAAGGATTTTTGTTTTGTGTTTTGTTTTTTGTCTTTGGCTTCTAGTAAGCAATTACACCAGGGAAAATCTGAATACTAGCTGTATATTAGCCAGTTAACTTTCGGTGGCTTAAAACCAAATTTCTCTTGAAAGAGGATAACATTTTCAAACTGATATCTTAATAACAGCAGGTGGTTTATTTCTGGCAAATGCTGACGTGTTTTGTCAGTGAAGCTACTAGAGTCCTCCTCATCTTGACTAATTTTTAATATAACTCAATTCCTTGGAATTTCATCCGACACCAATTTACTACTTTGTCTGCAAACTGATGTTGAATTGGTAAATTGATATAGAAGCCAGGATTTATTTACTCATTACTCATAACTGTTCTGGCAACATCATTGTTTTGGACCAGTAGTTTATTACACATGTGCAAGAATGCTGTAGCTGAAGCGTTTCTCTACGTTCATGTCCCTGTTCCTACCCTGCTGCTCTCTACTAATGCTGTTAAGAATCGTAAGAGAGAAAAGTTTCATATTTAAAATTATTTATGAAATTTCTTTGCCTTCTCAGTGGCCTTTTTCAGCAACAGGAGTTGCTCCTAAACAGCAGCAGGGGAATATCTGCCTGTGTCCTATGGAGTGGTGTATTCATATCACTGCTGAAAATAGGGCTGACCTCATACTCACTGGAAAGGGAGTGTGGTTCCTGGGCAGTTTTCTGCAGTGTCCCACCTTCAGAGCAGAAGCTGGGTTGTGTTTAGGTCAAAAGTCCACTTGTCCTTTCACACCAAACAACTTGCTCAGAACAGGAGGTACCTGGGACCAGCCAGGCACTGGACTGGATGCGGAGTCTGCAAATCACATACAGAGACTAAGCCCTCCTTGCTGTGGGATGTGATCGAAGAGTCAGCAATCTGCAGGTGGTTTCTACAGCTTCAGACTGTGGTCAAGTTTTGCTGTTTGTCAGATGAGGTCCTGCTTTGTTTCCTGTGGAAAACAGTGTGTTTGTATGTTACCAAGTTGATTGCTCCACTGTTCAACATAACCCTTTGATTTTATTTTAAGTTTAAAATGCTTTTGTGAATCATTTTTCACCTCTTGTTTATGTCAGCAAGAGTATATTTTCAAAAGGCACAGTGTTAGCAGTTCACTTTTGTTGGTTTTTTGTGCAAGTCATCCATTTATTGCAATAAAATTTACATTTGATAAACAGTTACAAATTTTTGAACTGCAAGGCTGACATAGATACCTAATATTCTAAGTTACTCTTACTTATTGGGGTTTTTTTCCAAACTTAAGTATTCAGTATAAATGAACTTCTTCTAGCTTACTGTCTCAATTTCTTCAATCAAAAAAAAGGTTGTGGTCTCATTGGGAATTATTAATGTTATCCCTGACTACTGAGTCTTAAGGATGATTTACATAATTCCTAGGTGACAGGATAAAAGTGAAGCTGAACACACCAGTTTCTTGGTGTGATTTATTTTAGAGTATCCAAGTTTCTTGTATTGTGTTCAGGAACTGTGGCTTAACATTTGAATTTTTATATAATTGCCTACAGATGTACTGTGTTACTTCTTGAAGTAGTACTTTTAATGATTTCTTCTGTAGCCTACCAACACTGATCATGGAAGTAATACCCTAAGAAGTTAGAACACCACAAAATACTGGAAAGTAACTTGCATTTCATAAATATTACGTATTACAGGCATGTATGGTTTGTGCAGGACTTAATGTCTGTACCCCAAATGGGCTGAGTCCCAGCCTAGACTCCCAGAGGTGGGGAGGTGCTTGTGCACTTTTGCCTTCATGGATGTGTGTGCTAGTTTGAAAGCAAACTAGTGAGAGAGTCCAAGTCAGAAATACAATTTAATAGAAAAAACAAAATAAATGCAGTAGCGCAAAAAGAACAACCCACTGATAAGGTCAGAGCACAAACCTGACCCCCTGATAATCGGGGGGTTGATAACAGTCCAATTAGATGGTGACTGCAGTCCTCCTGGAGTGATGGTTCTGTTGAAGGGTCTGGTCTTCCTCTGAAGGTCCAGCAGTGTTGTAGGAGGGTCTGGTCTTCCTCGGAAAATCCAGCGGTGTAGCTCTTGTCCTCTGGGGTCCCAGTAGGTAAGTCTGCTTCTGCTGTTCCAGGCCCCAGATTTTTATCCTGGTGGGAATGCTTGGTTCCTTCCCCCCTGGGCGGAGCATCTCACAATGGGCTGGTGAGTCATGAGGTAAGGCATTGTTGGGCCCATTAACAGGAGATAGTCCAGAGGGAGGAGGCAAGGAACATCGCTGCACCTGGTCCCAACAGCTCATGGTAATAGAATACACTGTAACCCAGGACAATGTGGTTATAGAGGGACAAGAACGTGGGAAGTCTGGGCTACAGACTTGGTGCTGAAAGGCAGTGAATTGATTTGGGATCTTTCTGTGATGTGTTCGATTACGTTTCCACCTTCAAACACAGTAAAATAAAAAGGGTGAAGAGGAGGATGACTGGAAGGGCACTGTATTTTTTTGGCCTAGTAAGTTACTTGAATTCTGCAGATTTCCACTGTTGGGTTAAATGTAGCTTCCTGCCACACTTTGTATGGGATCCAGAACTCAGGTTACCTTTAGTGCATTTTGTCTCTTGCTATTTAACAAGACTTTTTTCCCTTGCAGAGTACGGGAAACCTGCAGCAGAAGAAATGTTTAGTTCATGGTTTTTTCCTTTAGTATTATCACAGAAGACGCTTGTCATAACTCAGATTTTGCCCACCTGCTTCCTTTTAAAATGGTGTGTGGAAGTACTTGGAATTACTGGTCATGTAAACTAAACCAGTTCCTGGGGTGGGAAGGTGGGAGCTTTAACCAGTGCCTCCCACCCGGGTTCAGTGGAGCTGTGGTAGGTGCTGCCTGGCAGCTCTGATGGGCAGCACTGGGGGCTGTGGGCATCCCACATCCAGAGGACACAAAACTGGCAAGTGATTTTCCCTCCAGTTATTTTGATTTGTGCTTTTCAGAGTAAGAACTGACCTTACATCTTCAAGAAGGCACTTCTTCGATTCTACCAGAAAACTACTGCTGGTAGGCCTTGGGTCCCCACCAGTCTCTGAAGATTCTAGAAGTCAAAATAATGTCTTTGGCTTCTGGTCCTGACAATCTTTATGCAACAAAACAACAATGCTGGTGCTAATATTATCTCCTGCCTCCCAACATGTTGAATTTTTGTGTCTCCTTAGCTTTCTACAACCATTTGGATCTGTAAAGGACAAAATTCCCCAGGGGAAGTTCAGTTCTATACCTCTGTTTCAAAGTTAGTCATGGGAAAGAACCAGTTGTTTAATTTTTATTTACACATCGATTTATAAGGAAATAGTATTCTTGTATACTTGACTAGATGGGTCTTTAGTGAGGTTAGTGGAGCAGCTGGAAAAGCTTGAGATAAGCTACGTTCTGTTTCCTGTAGGTGTCTGTTTTTAACTTCATTTTATAGGAGCTTGAAGAATCCAGCAGGTGGGTCTTACCAAAATAAATATGTAGAAACTGTGTATGGTAGCACTAAACACTGCTTTTGCTGAACAGTAGCATTAAAGAACACTAACATTAAACTGAACAAATACAGAATTGTTTTTAAAATGCTGCTGTTACAGAATAGTCACTTGATGCCTTCCTGTTGAGACAAAAACTCATGTGAATCTTGCTTTGAGGGCGGCTAGGTCTGCTTAGGTGTAAATGGAAGTGACAACAGGCGGGTTCAGCCTCTTTCTATGCTGCCTCTGCCCTTAGCCGGGTCTGAGGACAACAAGGCGGTGCATTAGCATTGCTACAGCTAATTGTAAGGGCTCTTCCAGGCAGAGAGTGGAAGGAGATGTAATCAGGTGCCCCACACAGGTCTGATCTCTGTGGAGTAATACACTCGCACAGAAGTGAGAAGTGGACTTGAATGTCCACCACGACTGTGAACGTCAATCTGTGCAAGCATTCTGGAGGAATGCATCCGAGGAAGTCTAGAAAGAGCTGCACTGTCCAGGAAAAGAGCTTCCCTTCTGTTACACCGTTGAAAATCTGGGCAGAGAGACAATGGGGATTTTACTCCCACTTTCACCTCCACGAGGTGGGGTAGTGGGTAGGGGGTCTGTGTCTGTGTGTGAATTAAAACTCTCAGTGGAAAACTTGAGCAGCCTCCTACCCCTTCCAGCTCAGATGGGACCATGGAGTTGACAAAAAAAGAACACGTGAGGAGAAAGCTGGAGGTCTTAGATAAGAAATCTGTCTGAACATATGTTGGAATTTTACCCCGTAAATGCCAGTGGAGTGCAGTAATGGGTTTGCAACATAACAGAGGTGTGGAGCGACTACACCCAATCAGGCACTTAAAACCCTAATCAACAAGAAAGCAGTCTTAATCCATGAAAACAGATAGCAGCTAACAAGCCCTAAGTTATGTCCAGGTGTCGGAAAGATAATTTAGTTGTCGGTAGAATTGCCTTGTTAAGGTTTAGGGGTTGACGTGTTTCAATAATCTCATACCTAGGGGGAGGTTAACAAAGTTTGGGAAGAAGGATGTACTATTGATAGTAGGTAGACACAAAGAATGAAGAACTTTAAGTCCAGAAGGACATTTGGCTGAACTCCCAAGATAAGGAAGAAACTAATAAAGCCAACTCAGCAACTGTGCTGAAACTGACTCCGACTGGGTAAAAAGAATTCCATCTGGGAGAGATCATGACAGACTGACTCATGACCCACCATGTCAAAAGAAGATGAAGACTGAGAGTGCGGACTAATTAGCATAACAACTGAGGGAATCATTAACCAATAGAAGGTAGAATACTAATTAATAAGAGAACTGTTATAAACCGACAGAGCCAATTCACAATTTAATTCATAGGTTTATTGAGAATAGCAAGCAAAGCAGCGCTGGGCGGCCGGGGAGTCTGCGCTCCACCAAAGGCTCGCAAACTGCAGTTTTAAACTCCCCCCTTATATACAGTCTTTTGTTTCGTTTCCTTTCAGTTTCCTCCTGTTTTCATTTCCCCATTTCTTCGTAAGCCTTTTCATTCAGCATATGCTCTTGCTGTTGCTAGGGGGTCGTCTGTCGTGGGGTGAAGGTCCAGCTGTGTCGTTAATCTTTCTAATCTTTGTTCAGCAAAATGAAGCTCACAGGTATGCCTATTGTCTTCCAAACTGTTGTACAAGCCTCACAATTACATAAGTCGCATTGTTTATCCAAACACGAATCACATAAGCATCGACCCTCACTGGCAAATAAACACCTCTTACAGAACTATGTACCTTGTAGCCCATGAACATTGATGCCTATGTTTGCTGATGTTCAGGGATGCATCTGATGCAGGCACCTGTGTTTGTAATCTGAATTCGTGATGCAGATTGGGCTCTGGGTGGGAGCCCAGAGAGACCAGTGGCCGTGAACTGCCAACCCTTTGATTAACAAAGGGCACAAAGCCCGATGAAACCAGCCAGGTTGAGTGGACACTGGGAAACACAGCAGGAGCCGGGAATTGCAGACATTTTGGATAACAAAAGAGATCGGTGATGCCAGCAAGGTGAATTGACACGGAGAGGGTGGCGGGAGCCGACCAGGAGAGGAAGCACCTGGATAGACAGTGAGGGTGTAAAAGTCCCCGGAGTTCCTCTTTGGGGGGTTCCTTCCTCAGAGGCATCAGCGACAGCTGTTTCTGTGTAACTGCGCCAGGAATAAATGGCTCTGTGGAACGAGACATCTGAGACTCTGCGATGGGAAACCTGGGGTGGAACCAGCAAGGTAACCTGGTCTGGCTGAGAGTGGGGTGAGTGGAGCGTCAAGTGCGGCACTGGAGCCACCCACTGTGAAGGGGCTTCAGTCTGAGCCGTGAAAGTCTGGCCATTGGGAGTGTGACTGCCAGAGAGGCTCAAGAATGCTCAGACTGGGTAGTTTCCTTAACACTAGAATGTATAAAGAGTAGAAAGTTTTGATAGTCAGTGTGCTTGATTTGTGGAATGCCACTGAGCAGCCAGGCTTGTGCAACTGGAATAAATAATCAGTGTCTCTCCTGAGTGCATAATTAATGGCTTGTTACACACCGGCTAACGAATCTGATTTTTTCTGAATAACAAGTTGGTCAGAGACTTTCACTCTCCCAATAAACTGCTTAGTGGCATGGAACAGGTTCTGGAGGAGCTGGAGTATACCCAGGCTGCGACTGCGAGCAGTCAGTCTCCGGAGCTGACCAAGGCTCCCGGAAAAGCTGCAGAGAGGCACGGGCTGCACAGAGCTGTGCAAAGCTGCACGCCCTCCTCTTCTTCCATGCTGCAACCTAGCCTGGGTGATCCCGCACGGCTTTAATTATGCAGATATTTGCAAGGGAACACAGTGCCAGACACCCACCAGCCAAAGGATCTGAGGGGGAAACTGCCAGCCTGCCCCTCGCCGGTCGTCGGACCATCGGACGGTGACACGATTTCTTCATGTGGCAGCAAGGGCAGGAATTTTAGAGACACTGAAAACCACACAGCCACCCTCAGGCAGTGCAGGGCTTCGGGTCAGACCCGGTCCCACCGCCCCCTCCCGGACTCTCCGCACACGGGCGGGAGACAAGGCAGGAGCAACACAACCAGGGAGCACCTGCCCTCCCCACCGGGGCCTTCCTCCAGGCACCCGGCTCTGAAACATCTGCACAGGCACATGTGCACCGGCTCTGCAACATCTATCCAGCTGTGCTCACACCCAGCTGTGGCCCCAGCAATTGCTGAATGCAGTGCTGCTTTTTTGGGAGCTGCACTATGAACAGCAAGAATCCAGACAAACCTATTTCTAGTAATGGGGCAGCGTAGACCTTTGTGCTTTGAGTTGTCACTCCCCACAGTTTTCCAGCTGCAAGGGAGTCTCCAAGGGGAAGGAAAGACAGGTTTCTTTCTCAGGAATGTTTAAAGTCTTTTTGTCTGGAAAATGCAGTTTAATCCAGCACCCCCCTTGCTCCCCAGACTCTCCAAGGGATGACTCCTCATGGGCAGCAGAGTGTTTACAGAGAAGCAAATGCATCCAAACATTTTTGGACAGGGCTTCTGCATGTGTAGCGGGTGGGGACTGTTGCTGCTCCACGACACGGAGTGCAGGAAGAATGCTGTGGGCCCGAGCCCAGCCATCGCTAAGGAGCACTTCAGCTAATCCCAAAGGGAAGAGTGACTACAGCGGAGCAACAGCTTCCCATACAGGCACACTGGTGTTTTGATGCAGGCGGTGCCAGTCTCCTGAGGGTCACTGGGTGCAGGGTACCAGCTGCAGCATCCCCCCCGGGCAGGGTTAACACCAGCACACCATGAGCGTGCCAGGCCCAGCCAGGCAGGCAGGAGCAGACGGCCACCCGCGGGGATGGGGGAGACGGGCTCCAGCCCCGAGCTCCTTGCAGGAGATGATGTCACCGAGATGTGCCTGTTTCCAATCTCCAGCTGCTGGTAGGAGGCCCCATTACCAACTGTCTGAGCATTTCAGGCTGTTGGAAAATGCACAAAGAGGGCCAGCACTGTGAATCTGGACAGATCAGCATGCGAGCAGGCTTTTAAAATAATAGATTGAAAATCTGATGATTGCATAAATACCTGGGTAGACAGTGACAGTGTAAAAGTCCCCGGAGTTCCTCTTTGGGGGTTCCTTCCTCAGAGGCATCAGCACCAGCTGTTTCTGTGTAGCTGCGTCAGGAATAAATGGCTTTGTGGAATGTTAAACTCATCAATTAAGAGTCTGTCAGGGCAGCCAAAGGTTTGTAAATACCTACAAATGCATTGCCATAAAATACCCCAGGAACAAAGGTTGTACCACAAAACAGACCCTCCTGAAGTCACTGACGGGGCTGGGGACTGGCATCAGCAAGGCTAAAAGCAGAAAACTTTGCTGCTTGTGCAGAGGCAAAACCTGATAATCAGAAGAGCTATATGTTACTGACAGTCCATGCAGGATGCCACCACCATGTCTGATGCGACAGAGGCTGTCATTTCTCTTAGAAGACTTTTTGGGACACAGTACCATAGCCTGGGGAACCTTACTAACACTTGTAGGTGTTGGGCAAAGCATACAGCTTTCTCACCAGCAGCAGGTTCGGCTGGTAGATCTATTCCGTAGCTATAAAAATTGTAACTCAGTTACAATTAGTAGACACTTACTGAATCACTGATTTTGATTCAGCTGCAATTCACCACTGTAATTCTCAGACAGGGGTTTTAAGGAAATGACCATTGAGGAGAATTAATTTGTTACTGCCCTGAGAAGAACACATGTAACACCAAGATAAAGTATGGTTTTAGTCTGTGCTTAGTCTCTCTGTTACTTCTGTTCAAAAGGATCATGAAGGATCCAAACAGAGGGGGAGGCAGGGATGAAGAAGAGCATTTGAAACTTTCACTTCTATGAAATGCTGTGCTGAAAATTGATGAGCACCCACAAGCAGTCCCAGTGACCCATATCTGCAGAACCAAGTGGTGTTAGAGATGACAGTTTCAAGGTACTCAAACTCTTGTACCATGCTTTGACATTAAATTCAGTACTTTTAGTATTCTCTGTGGCAGACCAAACCCACAGTTAATAGATGATTTAGATCACTGAACTGTCTTAAAAGTCTTGCAGCCATTCCTATTTGAAAAAATTTGCTGTGTTACAGCTGTGCCTGCAGAACATGTGCTGGGGTACATCACATCTGCCTGTGCTGATCCACACCTAATTCCCCCCCCACAGCTTTTCCATAGTTACTCAACAGGCACAGCTGCTCCTCAGCCTGGGTCCTGAGATGTCCCACAGCAGCAGACTGAGGCCCTGACCCCACAGACAGCCAAAGCCACAAACCCACCCAAAGATCAGATTTATGGTCTAAACACAACATATGTACAGCAGCAGTTATTTATGTAGCTCTGAAACAGTCACCACTGAAATCACACACCACCTACCTCTTTCCTCCAGACAGCTACTCTCAGGCAAAATCACAGAACATGAAGTGGGCTTTAACAGCTCCATATTGAGAAGTGGCATCTGCCAAGGGATTTCTTGCCAGCTTCTCCACTGGCCCTTTCTTGGCTGCGTCTCCTGGAGCCCTGTGTGTGGTCTGCTGCAGCACAGAGCAGTGTGGTCTTCCCTGGGCTCTTGCTGTCTTATGCTGACATGCAGCACATCACCACGTAGCTGAGGTGAGGAGAGGTAGGAAGGCAAGCAGCAGGCCATTCTGCCATCCCTGAGCCCCCTGCTCAGCCAGCAGGGGGGAAGACTGACTCCCTGTCTGTGTGTCTACCAATGGGGCTCCAGCAGGACATCTAGTGTGCAACATGTCCAGGAACTCAGACTCATCTCAGTGACCCATGAGCTCGGGTGTTGGCTATGTGCCACTATATGTCGCTGAAGCCAAAGGATCTGTCCATCAAGGAGACATGGCATCCTGCAAAAAGTTCTTCTCTGATTGCTGCTGAAATCTTCTGGGTTATCACCTTCTACTATCTTCTCATGTTGACTCAGGCTGGCAAAACAAGGGCACTGTGAGAGCCAGATGATAAATAACCAGGGTAACACCTGCTTACAGGAACTTGCCCTTAGTTTACACAGCAAGAGAAGGGGATGAAAAATAAAAAGAAAAAGAAAAGGTGATCTTAATGCTGATCTAGGATGTTGTCTCCTCCCAAATTCCACTTGAAGCCTGCTACCATCCTTTGTCATTATTCCTTACAGTGACAGGGCACAAGGTAGGTGAGAAGAGCCAGTGTGCTCAAGCTCTCAGACCAAATTATCTCTGTTGTGTGTAAATGCAGTGAGCAAGTTTGACAAGAGGAGTTGTAGTGGGTGTGTTCACATTTTTTACCTTCTGTGAGATAAGAATTAGGAGAAATGCGAAGCAGGCTCCAAACTTTAAAGAATATAAAGAAATTTATTAACAGAACTAAAAGAAAAAGGAATAATAAGGGTTAGAATAAACCTTCAGAACACTTCTCCCCCCATCCACCTCCCTCCTCTCACTTACAACACAAAGACACAAACTTGGGATTATTTCAGTTTAACCACCTCTATAATAGCCTTCCATCAGTTCACTTAGGGAGAGGAGTCTCCTTTGCCTTGCTATAATGATTTCTCCACAAGAAACTGTCTTCT
This sequence comes from Gymnorhina tibicen, assembly GCA_013399875.1. Lineage (NCBI taxonomy): Eukaryota > Metazoa > Chordata > Aves > Passeriformes > Artamidae > Gymnorhina > Gymnorhina tibicen. Next base: position 82,284 of record VXAZ01008537.1, on the reverse strand, counting down.
TGTGGCTTCAATGTCACATCACAACAGCTGCCCGGGGTGGTTTTCTGCTGGCATGTCAAAGTCCCTTCCCTCGACTTACAGCTTTCCCCACAACTGTTTTTGAGGGTTCAATCTTTAGCTAATGGGGTACTATTTTAAGGATGAGCTGTTCAAGAGCAAAGGTTCTCGTCATCTACCTCTGGGATCATCTTCATCTCTAGGAACAGAGGTCTTCTTCTTCTTTGGGAGCAAGGGTCTTCACCTCATCACTCTGTCTGTTCAGGCTTCTCACTGGATCACACCTACTTCAACATTTACTTATTCCAGCACAGGTACCTTTGCTCGTGGCTACAGTTTGAACGCTCCACCCTCCATGCTTTCATGAAATTACAAAAGGGTTCTCTGAGATATCATAGTCCATCACCATAGCTTTACAAAAGAATTTCAGCTTCTAGGTTTGAAGCGTCTCCTCTATCTGCTCTCTCTGGGCTTCAGCTCTTTCTTCTTCACTGACTTTGGTGTGACTATCATGGTGTCTATTCACGTGCCTTTGCCTTTCCTTCTCCTCTGACCTGGGAGAGGATTGATGTCTGCAGGTTTCATGNGGGGGCCGTGGCCCGGCCCCCCCCGGGCCCAGCGGGCACCCCGGTCACCGGCAAGGGCCGGAAGCAAGAGAGCGATTCCCGGGCTTGTTCATATTTAAATGTGTCTTTCACAGAGGCGTGTCCAGCTTCCTAAGTGGCTTAACAGAGTTGCCTGTTAATACTCAGATTAGCCAGTTGATTAGTTCTGTCCTATCTGGCGTAAGTTAGAACAGCCCACTGCAAAAACATCACCTCCGTGGCTGGTGGAATTTTTTCTTTTTTTTTTCCTTAACTGAAACCCCAAGCTGTGCTAACCCGTGATAGGAGTTCATTCCCAGTACTCATACATTTAGTGGGGAGAGGGAAAGGAATTCACTGTAAAAATGCTGCCCATGCTGTCACGACTGACCACGCAGGAGGCCAGAAATAGGTGTGGAGGTTTCAGAGCAGCATCCTAGGCAGATGTACCCCACAGGCCCAGATTCTGCATGTCGGTTTGTCCATCTTCAGAGGAAACCTGGTGCTGCCTAGCTTATGGAAATTTGCTACAAGAGGCTAAAGGCCCTGGAATGTGATCACAAGAGGTGCAGTTCCTTCAGGCAAGAAGATACTAGCAAATCAGTTACTGAAAAAACAGTCTCTCCAATAAAACTGAGAAGAGATGATAAAAGGCAGTGGGGCTGACTGTGTAACTAAGTTTAAAAAGCAGACATATCCATATATCCATATGCATATACACTTACATATATTCCCACTGTAGTTCTGTGTGTGAAGTGCTAAGTGACAGAGAACCACAGTTTTGAACAATTGTGGGACATCACCGATCTGTGCTACAGCTCTAAAGTATTTTAAACTTAGCAGGAATAAATCCAATGGCAAATGGGAAACCTGTACTACCTCTAGCAGGATGCCCGTGTGAGAAACGGTGCCAAACTTATCAGTGAGACAAAAGGCATCATCTGCAAAACTCACTGTGTGGGGTTTGGACTGGATTTATTCCACACAACAGATCAAGATAGTTAATAATGAAGTTGCAATTTCAGGGACAAAAACCTGGTTCTTGTGGTATCTCTCTAAACAGACAATATAGAACATGTCTGGACTACGTTAGAACAGTGTAGTGAGATTTCCCTCAATATTAAAAGTAAATGAAGACAAAAATGAAAAAAAAAGGAAATAGTTTATTTGTTGCATAAGGAAACTTCTTGTAAATTACATGTAAAGAAACTTGTTATGCTGTAGTATATAATCTCCAAAATTCCACAAAGATAATTGTAATAAATATACAAACCAAAGTAGAAGACTAAATCCATCAGGCAACCTACAAAATGGTTCATCAAGTTTTATACTTGCAGCATTAGCATGCTTAAAATCTTGTTCTTTTTGAAGTGATGCAGCAAAATTTTTTTCACATTTCTTTGGAGCATTTTCAAAGCTGTCTAACTACAAAATACTGTTCAAAATTAGACGGCATTAGTTAAACCACTTAAGAAAAGTAACACCAAGGTCTAACTGATGCAAAGGTGTTGTTTTTCTTCTTGTTTTTAAAATCCATTTCGTTTTGCCAGAGTTAGGAATTATCTGATATAAGTGCACTGTGAGTCCAGTCAGCCTGAGGCACTGCTGACTCTTGTCATATTATGACTATATAAACTTCATAGATTATATAGCTCTGAAAGATTTCTCTATTAATAGAGACATATCCCCATAGAATAAAAAAACCACAATACCATATTGAAGCCGCAAGCTTGTTAAAATGGTTGTACCCTCAAGTGCAGTGTGTGCTTAAAACATTTTTCCATAGTTTCATTCTATCCCACATCAGCCATTTTTATTTGACTTTAAATGTAGAAGTGCTGATAAAGGCTTTACTGATGCTCCTAGCCTCTGGAAACAATGTACAGAATTTTTTGACACCTCCTGCTGTTCTGTATCATTTCTAAATTTTTTTGGAATAGCAGGCTGAATTTTACACTTCACTGCTCTGGACCACACTGACAGACAGGTCTATTATTCCATACAAATCTCTTACAAACTGAAAACACTTCACTATGCTTCACTATTACTGAATACCTGGGGGTATAAAAAGAAACTCTCTAAGACACAATTACCTAAAAATATTTGTTAATAAGCTTAATGCAAATATTATGTAGAAAAAATGGTTTAGTTACAAAAAAGTTCATTAGAGGGCCAGTAAAAATATACTGAAGAGAAGACCTTTACAAAAGTGAGGTTAGGAAGTATGAGGCATTGACATTCACTGTAAACATCCTGTGTTCACTAGAATCCCTTGTCTAAAGTATATGTCCTGGTTTTGTTCCTGAGCTTCATGGCCAACGCTTGCATAGACAGCTAAACCTATCATAAAGGGCTGTTTATAGAGACATGTCTGTAACTTCAATAAACTAATGCTTTTACCTTTTGAAATAGTTTCATTCCACTACCAGGTAGTTAAGGAAACTAGGAAGTATGGTATGGTTTTTGTGTACTCAGTGCATTGGGTGAACTGGGGCAGCTACGTTTTATCGTAATAATTTTAAATAATATTACACTAGGAAGTGTACCTGTTTTGACGTTCTGGCTTAGCATAAATATCTACTCCTGCTTGCTGCTGCAAGGCTCACTTCTGCTCTGCCGAAGACTGCATATGGCAAAGTGTCAGCAATCTGAGTGCTACAGCATTGAACATACTCAGTAACGAGATGCAGCTTATAATCAGTACAAAAGACCTCACAGAGAATTTCACCTTTACCCAGGCAACACCAGTGCTTTCCTCTAGGTTAACCTGCTGATGTTGGAGGACGCTGGAAAAGTACTCACAGGGTAAACATGACATGGAGTGTTCTATGTAAAAAGTCTGAAGAATATACTTGCATTTTGGGTATGAAAAGGAGGCATGTGTTTAGCTACTGCACATGGAAATGCACATGAAAGTGGTACAGACAGACAAATATATCCCCCTCACGAACAGCACAATAACACAAAAGCAGCAAATTGCCAATTTTAAATCTTATGTTAAGGCAAATCTAGATGAACAACCATAACAGGATTAATAAAAATATGGAGTTTTCCTTGGCTTTTTTGTTTACTTTTTCTGTGATTGGCTTTTACACATTGATAAAATTTGTTTAAGCACTTTCTGGACATCTTCATCCATTTGACCCTAGACAAAAGGAGAGAGAAATTGATTGAATTCATGCAGCTCTAGTCTTTAAGAATATCGACAAACTGTTTTTCATGTATAGTAATTAGATCAATTTCCCAAGTGGAAACAGTGTTAAATTTGTTCTTGAACTGTCATACCTTACAGGAGGGATGTCTTAGTTAAAACATGCAAAATTCTTTCTTGATCTGCAGAAGAAACATCTTCAGTTAAAATACTGAGTGACTGACAACACGCAACCATACCTGCACAGCATAGAGAAGGTGCATCCTGTAAACCGAGACAATTTCCTGGTGTTGCTTCTTTGTTTCCTAGAAAACAATTAAGCAGAGAGGCACAGAGCATTCAGAACTATTGAACTGAGAACTCCCCAACCAGATTCAGACTGGGGAAATTACAAACCACACTCTTATGTTATGCACTGAAAACCAGCTCAGACATTGTTGTGTCACCAGGCATTCTAAATTTGCTTGGAAGCATGTCCAGGAAAATGCTGTAGTTCTAGCTACCCCAGTAAAAGAGCTGGTGCGATCACCAGCTTTAAGAAGTGCTGAGCTGCAAAGGCGTGGAAGGAGCACATATTCTATTACCAAGCTTATCAGCAACCAGAATTGAGGAAAGCCAACAATACTGTGACAAATCAACTCTCAATTGCAACCCAGCTCTTCCCTGAAGGCAGTGACCCCTCTGTCAGAGCTGATGCCTTCGCAGGGGAGAGGAGGTGCTTACAAAGGTCTTACCCTGTAAGACCCTGACTTAATGAAAGCCAGCCTCCTTTTCACCTCCAAGTGATCACAGACTGCCACAACTCAGAAGCCACCTTTCCAAAGAAACATGAAGGTGTTAGGAAAGCTAACCTACAAGAAGGAAAGAGTGTTTCTGTCCTGTGTTAAATTCTACCTGCTTTCCTAATGTGCTGCGTACCTTTGCACTTTACACTGCTTTGCTGGTCCTTAATCAGTGAGAGATGAATGGTCCTTTCAGACATGGAGGACTGGAATAAGAAAGTCTGGGCTTTCACACTGACAGAATGCTCTCCCTGCTATTTCCCTTCAGCTGCAAGGGAATTTTTCTGGCATACTGAGCCCTCTTTCTTTCCGCTGGGAAAGGTAGGAAGCAAACACCACTTAGCACGCCGGTCTGGGAATTCTTCTTTCAGAGGCACTCCAGAGCCTTCAACAAAGGCCTCTAGTGTACTTTCTTTTCATCCTCAACAGTGAATTAGAGTGCTCCTTTGGGCAGGCAAGCTCTAGGAATCATCAATTATGGCTCAACTAGCTTAAAAGACTGGACCTTTCATGCACAAACAGTACAATTAAAAAAAAAATCTGTAAGCCATTCAGAATTTCAGAAAATAAAATGGGCTCCCCATAAACAGATACATTTGCTTGATTGGAAACCTCAAGCTTTCTTCCAAAAAGCTTAAAAACCCAAAACAACTTCAGCTGATGAATGTCCTTGAAAATCCTCTGCACACTGATCATACTTTTCCACAAACAAAGGTCTGAGCAGCAGATTTGGTCACTCCATTCTACTACAAGAATTCTATTTCTCTATTGGTCTGAGAAAAATATGTGGAAAACAAACTTTCTTTAGTTAGGCTCTTTCTAAAGTGCTGTTCATGACTTGCAAATTCCTATGTGTTTCAGAGAAACAGAAATTACAGAATTTTTGGATGAAAATTCTTTTCTGTGTACTCACTGACTCTATTCTAAATAAGGCAGATTGAAGAATAGCACGTGTTTCTTTGGAGAACTGGGGCTAATTCTTAGGTTTACAAATTATCACACTTACAGTCAGTTGGTTTTGCAACTGCTTCACTTGTTGCTGTAACACCTCCAGCTGCTGGCTTTGTCTTTTGGGGGCACTGGTTGAGTAGGAGAGCTGAGAAAGGCTGTTCAATGCTTCTTTTAATTTGCTAATTTCCTTGGACATTTCATTGATCTAGGAAGGCAAAAAACAGGTTTTCACTGAAACATGCAATGCATACTGTATTCCTGTGTGTCTTATATTTGAGTTATTTGTGACTTAAATTTAGGAAGTGGGGGAAACCAAATTTTAAATAAACTCTACGGACAAACAGAGATGTCATGTAAGCAAGGAGTTACAATGCTTCTCTCTTCCCCATCCTAGTCTAGTCTATTCAAACTGCACTCCTTGTTCTGAACATCAGAAATATTTAACAAGAAGGGCGCATTTACCACCTTTACAAATTCTGCTGCTGAACCAAACACAGGCCAGCTATATTCACAGCTACCGAAATGCATCGGTTTTTATAAAGAAATTTGTAGTGACAGAAACAGTAGCTGCAGGGGAAAATTAGTCAAGTCATGCTATAGCTGAGATGATGTAGTACAGTCACAACAGTGAATTTTTGCTCCTTCCTGATTTTTAATTTTCTTGTCTCCTCTGCAATCCCTTCCTGCTGTAAATCTCACTTCTTTGACTTCAGCTGCCTGAATAGTGTGAAACCAACCTAAGCAGAACTTAAAAGAGATAAATTGAAACATCATGTGTATCTCCAGAGGGGAGGGAAATGTACTGCAAGGCCAAACATACTGCAAACTTATTTGACTTTAATACCTGGATTTTTAGAGGGTCAAAAGCACTCCGAAGTTACTTGAACCAACATTGTCTATCAGTCACTCGTGCACCAGCCAACATGCTTTGCACTCTGAACTCACACTACCCCTCCACTGTAGTGAGTCACTGACCTTTTTGTCTTTATCTTCTTCTAGTTTTGATGAGTTTTTCATTTCAGTAAGAGCTTCTTGAACTTGATGGTACTTGTGCTGAAGATCAGTCACCTCCCGTTCCTTTGCTTCAAGCAGAGTATGCATACCTTCCTTCGCTTCTTTCAAGTGCAAAATTTCATTTCTCAGTTTCATGGCATCTAAAGATATATTTTCCTTCTCTCGGATTACATCCTTCAGTTTGGATGACAAAGCACTAATTTCACCCTCTAGTGAGGACTGGAGCTTTTCATATGTGGCCTTGGGTACCATTGCTTCATTCATTGCAGCTTTTTCTTCCAGTAATGCCTTTTCCAAGTTTCTTAATTCACTTTCCTTGTTGCAAAGCAGTCGTTTGAGCTCATTTATTTCTTCCTCCATCTCCTTTATAGTATTTCTGAGTGCATTGATTACCTGACGGTGTTCAGTAATTGGCAAAGAGTTTTGTTTCTGAGTGTCTAGCAGTTGCTTGAGTTCTTCTGCTTCATCTAATACTTTTGTGTACTGGGATTTCATTTCTGATAACTCATTTTCTGCCTTGTATTTCAAAGAATTTGTTACTTCCATCAGTCTCTCATGTTCATCTCTAGGAATGTAGTCCAAAGCTATATCATCTAGAGTTTTTTTCTTCCGATAGTCTTCAAGCTCTGTCTGTGCTTCTTTGTACAACTGAGACAATTCACTAAGTTGCTTGTTGAGCTCATCTATCGTTCTGTGCATCACATCTTTCCTTTCTCCAGCTTCAGCACTGGATTCCAACTGCATCTGATTTGTCAGCTTGTCCTGTAGCCTTTTAATTTCCTCTTGCCCTTCCTTGTACCTCTCAATCAGCAATGCTTTCTCTTGATTAATGTTTTCAATAACAGAACAATATGAATTCTTCATTTCCTCACACTCTTCCACAGACAATTTGCTTGCCACATTCTGCTCTCTGTCTTCAAACTTTTTCTGTAGCTCTCTCACTTTTTCTTTTTGCCTCTCGCTTTCCTCCAGTGCTTTCTTCAATTCTTCCTTAAGTGCTTCAACTTCTCCATATGTAACCTTCAACGTACTGAGATCATAACAGGTTTCTTCACTTTCAGAGGAAACAAGACCTGGCTTCTTTTGCCTTTGTACATTCAAAACCTCTTTCACAGCTTCCTCATACCTGTTTTGAGTTTCTTGGTATTTCAGATTAAGATCAGAACCATTTTCTGAAATGTCTGGGCTATTTAAATTATCTGTTTCTGGGACTCTAGACTGAACCTGAGTTTCCACATGCTTTCTTTTGGCTTCAGAATTCTCCAATTTTCTCTGCACATCCTGTAAGTCTTCCTGGAGATACTTAATTTTTATTTCTCTGGGGCTTGTCAACTTTTCTTGGATATGAGTGGCATTTAGTGTAGGCTTCAGTTCCTGTGCCAAGAACTCATTTTGTCTCTCTGCTGTTTGCTCAAGCTGTGTTTGGGTTGAATAAAATCCTATGGTTGAATCCCCTTCTTTAGGTGTTCTTTCCTGTCCAAAAAGAACCAACAATTGCACAATAAAAACAAGTACATGATTCTAATTTTTTAAAATAGAGAAAGCAAGGAAGTATTGAAGTATTGCTACATCCTACAGAAAGAGATGATTAAAGAACCATGAAGAAATTTTTTAGAAAAATTCAAAACTCAGCTGCTCCCATTTAGCGATCTACAGTGAGAGAAGTCAGTAAGTGCCAAGCTTCTCTGAAAGTCTGGGCTGAGCTCCATAAGCTAATAATCAAAGCTATGCAAATTAAAATTCTGCTAGCACAACTGTTAACAACATCTTTTAGAATGCGGTTATCAAAATAAACAAAGCTATTCAGCAATTTTTATGGGAAAAGTGAGAAGATCAAAACACTGATTTAATCCTTTGGGGCAGAGTGTTTCCATGATCTTACCAACAAGCTTGTTAAAAGATCTTTACAGCACAACTCTTTAAAACAGTAAGCAGCTCTTTGTTCTGCCTAAATCTAGCAGACTAAGAGAGGACCAGAACAGCACAAAAATATGCCACCTGTAATTTGTCCTGCAGCTCCTTATTATGCAATGTCAGAGAGGCAATTTTTGCTTGCATCAACAGAAGTAGATCTTGTTGGTCAGCTTCAGAACTCACATCCAATAAACTATCAGCACCTTTGGAGAAAAAAATAGATTCAAAAGCTTTCAAAAAGCCAAAATGCTAGCTAGTTAGTTATTCTAACATTTCAAATTAAACAGTTTGTTCCCATTACCATTAAACACAGTGAGCAAGCAAACTGTTCCCATAAACTCCCCAAGAATGTGTTAAGTTCATGCAATAGAAGCAGGACGTCTTGGTGGGGAGCTGCTTGTGGAATTACAAAATATCACTCTCAATACTTAGTGTGTCTCATGTTCTAAGTGGAAAATTACAGAGGTTTTCAGAATTTCATGCCACCTAGAACACCTAATGAAATAAGGATTAATTGCATACCTGTTGTGCTGTCACTCAGTCTGTCTTTACTATCCCCGTGCAAGGAGCTGAATTCTTCCTGCGAAGACATTAAAAGAAAACATTTACACAGAAAGCAGATATAAAGCTGGACAGTTCACCAAAAAGAACTATAGACAGTATAGATTCTGCTGGATAAAGCCTGTCCAAGTGGATGTCTTTTATTTCTGAGGTCTTGTTTAATTGTAGCATATGTTCAGTATTTCAAAGTCTGCTAAAGCCATTCAAGTTCCATTGCCCAATTCCCATTAAATACTAATGAAATGCAGCCAACTATCTTGTAAGTAGTGTGGAAGACTGCAGACCCTGTGACAAGTAATAGCAATATACTGACACGTATTTAAAAAAATCTTCAGCAACATAAGGTAAAAATCGGATAGGACACACTCAACCCTTTTACTGATGTTTTTTGGTGAAAGGGTCTCTCCTTGCACTGGCTAATTCCATGCACTTTGCTCGTATTAGAAACTGAACTCTTGGAGCATTAATACTTTCATAACCATACTCCTAAACACTGACTCATCTATGACTATTTATATGCACATATTTGTTACACATTAAAGCAATCTTTACACTTGTTTTATTAATTGTATTGAAATAGATTTGGAATCATTTTTGTTTCTAAAGTTCAGCTAATTAAATCACAGGAGACTGTGCAGTCATCAAAATAGCATATCAAACAAAACAGATCCCTCCCTAAGCTCATAAGAATGGAACACTGATACCTTGCACACTTGATCAGCAAAGAAAGCCTGCCCTTTTCCAGTCATGGGAGTTGAAGTTGATGAGTGTGGAGAGGACAAATCATTAACCTGTAAAAAATTTTTATATAAATAGGTATGTATACCTACATAAACATACAGTTACCTAACATATGCCCGTATATATATATATATACTTATAAATACATACATATATATATATATGCACACACATGCATTAAAGAGTACTTTCACCTGCACTAACGTAAGTCACAATTCTAGATTATTTTCAGAGAACAGACCTAATTATTTAGTGCCTTTCTGAATCAGTATTACATAAGGAGTGTAGCTGTTACACAGGTAACATTCTGGTTTAAGATTAAACACAACTATTAAATAGATTCATATAGTACCAAAATGCAGTGTAAGTATTTTATTTTGATATGCATATAGGATCACAATAATACATATAACTTAGATATACGGAACTACTTCCTCATTGAAATCGGCAAAAAGGACAACTTCAACTTTAGCTGGAAGAAGCAATTGTATAGTAAAATTTGTACAATTGTATCTTAGACCATGCTGTATTTTAAGCAATTTTGCTTAGTTAACCTAACCAACATGTGCTTTCATTGTGTCATCCTAATGCCAGGGAAAGCACTCATGGTAATGAGCATATAAAATAACAGTGACAGAGAAAATCCTGCCCACATAATTCTAATAATGTTCAAAATTCTTTACATCCCCTAAAAGCATCTCAAAATAGGTCTTTTCTTTACCTGAATAGGACTGATAGGAGGAGGTGGGGCTTTGCGTTTTTTTGGAGTTCCACTTCTTTCTGAACTTAATTTAGAGCCTTGATCATGCTGAAAGTTTCACCAGCCAGAAAAGGTAGGTTTGTTAGTTTGGTTAGTAAAGTCCGAGCAAGTTGTTTTATTAAAAAAAAAAAAAAAATCCCACATTAATATCAACTTTAGCAGCTCATGCAGTGCCTTTTTTCCCCTATGTAAAGAACACAACTCTACTAACACAAAGATATTAAACATGCCTGACAATAAGAATCTGCTCCCTTGTAATTCATGCTTCAGTGAAAACAAACAAGATTTAGTGCAAAAGCAGAAGCTGACAATAGGTTTAGCACCAGTGACCTTAAAACACTTCCATTCACACACAGCCCAGTCATGCTATTCTTCACAGCTACCACCTTTCTTCACCAGCTTCTGCCTGAGCCCCCTGAAAAACCCCCCTCTGCACTCAGAGAAGGAATGAACCAATGCATTGCACCCTTATCTACTTCCCAGCCACCAGCAGGTCTACAAGGTCTATTTCACTCCAAGATATGACACTAAATAAAAAAACGTAGTAAACAAATTTAATCGCCTAATTCTGCTGGGATTCTCACAGGAAGGGGTCTCCAGCAACCAGGGATAACCTTCAATTTTATGTCTTAGAAAGAGAGAATTTTTCTAGATCCTCTTTTCTGCAGTTTAAAGAGACAGGGTGTCCAACAGCCAAGATCCTGCACTTCACGAGGAAAGCAGGAACCACCCCAGCACACATGCACATACACACTCACCCTCCCTTCCTTCCCTCACCAAGGGTTTTGGCTGCTGTTACGCAGAGAAACCAAGTCTAAAAGTAATTTTCCTGAAACACATTTCTTAACTAAGCAACAAAAACCTTTTACATTACATAGTAGTCATGGCAACCCATCTCACAGTGACATTTACTAGTGCTTCCAGTTACTGTTTTTTCTTACATTGCAAGTCTAGAGAGTCAGAGTATTTTCAAAACCAAAAGGACAAATACCTGCTTCACTTTTGTTGGAGACTTTGCATCTGTGGAGCAGAAAAGAAGTGCAATAAAGAAAAGTTATTAAAGGAAGAGCTATTTGCCATTCTTAACCCACCTCTCCTCTCTGCTTCCCATACCATAGATAAAGGGTTTGGTTTCTGAATTCCTGTCTGAAACCCGATAATAATAATTTGCAAATTCCATTTCAATCACATCCTTTCTCTGCTACTGCCTGGTTTCATTTTGAGAAAAAATCGGCAGAATCATGACAATTCTCATTCTATTATAGTCTTGCACCATTCTTCTGCATTAAGCTTCCTACTTTAGAAATCCATTGTGGCTTGACCATAAAACCCTCTGCCTGCTTTAGCTCCTTCTCCAACCCCTCTACTGAGGAGTTCTATGCATAAAAGAGAATCCATTCCAAATTAAATGCAAAACTTCACAGTGCTGCTACATCAACTTATCTTTTCTTTCTCCAAAACACCTCTTTTTGGTCTGCTTAGGGCTTTATCCCATGCTATACCATCTATGGCAAAGATTTTGGGAAGTTTTTGGGAAGTCTCAGCCGAATGATCTTGAAAATGGCTTTTGCAACATTTCAGGCTACACTTTGAAGGAAATTTGTTCAATGCTAAACATACACGTGGCCTGTTCAAGAAGTGACAAACTGCAGGTCAGCCTGTCTTACATACCCACATCCTGTGATATCTTTGACGACAGAAGATTCTGGATCCCTGTATTCTCAGAGAGCTTGGCGTAATGCAGGGCATTCTGTCCAAAGACATCTACTAAACTGACATCTGCACCTCTCCTAAGGAAAGCTTCCACCATGTTAAGGCTACTAGCTTCACAAGCCATCATCAAAGCAGTTCTGAACAAGAGAAAAAAAACCAAAAACACAACACAAACAGCAAGTGTCAATGGCATCCTTTTCAAGCAGCTCATTTTTTCAGGAAAAAAAAGTGTGACTGTTATTCTGTAATGAAGTCCAAGGTTCCATCAACTTGTATATTGGTATATAAATGTAACTGCTGTTTCTCCTTACAAACACCTGCCAGCCCCTCCTCCTCTTCCTCATACACTCCAGCTGCAAACACAGGTCTGCAAACATTTCTAAAACTGGCTTCCTGAGGCTGAGAGGAGAGTCATAGATAGGAATGGCTGCAGGATAGAGTCAGACTAACAAACCTCACTGCTACAGTCCAGCTGCAGCGGTGGCACAACATGAAAGCCTTTATTTCATTGCTGCTCTCCTTCACATGTTGTTTTCGAGACAAAACAGACAGATTTCAATCAAAGAGACAAACAAATCTAAAAGATCTTCAGTGAGTCCAAGAGATGAGTTTGACCTCAAACCCTGTGCTAGTCAGCTTAAAAAAAAAGAAAAAAAAGTTCATGAGAGCACAAACAATTCCCTTTCGAACACAGGGCAGCTGCACAGAGACAGCTTCCAGAGTAAGGATAGCATACAGAAGGAGTCTTTTCCTAACAGGTTGTATCTGCTGTTCTCAATTATTTGAAGGGGTCGTAAGAGACCTACAGAATAATTACAAACACACAGAAAACCTCACCTTTCAAGGATGCTCTAATACTACCTTCCTGCTTGGGCATAGTTCTCCTTTCTCATCATGAAAACATGTCTAATAGGTTGACCAAGTTTACTGCCAAACACATTCCTCAGTGCAGATACAAAGCTGAAAAGTTACTACAGTGATAATATTTGCTAAATATTAAGACAATAGTTTCACTAGTGAATTAAATACTCCCTGTAATGGGTGAGTCACTTGGAAAAGTAATGCTGTTGCAGTGCTGTGGTAAAAGTAGTGCTGAGTGATAACTTGGGTAACACCTCCAGAGTCACAGGGATGGTTTTAGGTTACCAAAATAATTCACTTAGTCCGGACACGATAGGAATCTGGAGATGCCATTTTCAAAAGTTATCCCTCTCTTCTCCCAACAAGGTTTCTCCTGTTTCAGTAAAATCCTAACTACTTCTGTGAACATGAGGAGTAGTCACTCCCCTCACCACAATGAAGGCAAGAAGTAAACCAGCCTATTCCATGTTATAACGTTTTGTTGCTTCTACACACAGTACTATCTTTAAAAAAAATACAGAAATGAGAGTCTTATCTATGACAGAAACTCCTTTATCCAATTAAAGCAGAAAGTCTTAACACTCCTGGTTAAACACTAGGAGAGTGAGGGGAAGGCAGAGGTCCCAGAGTGTGCAGCACCTCGAGTTCAAAGCACTGATCAGGCCACGAAAACTGACAGACAACAAAGGGGTTTTCTTCAGACAGCTGGAAACAAAGAGCGCACTAATGAACTTTGGGCTGACAAAAAACAAGTTAGGGCCGGGTCTTACATTCACAGGTGCTGCCACAGAACAGAATCAGTATTGTGTCACACAGAATAATCAAAATTACTATGAAGTGTAAGTGCCAAATCTTGTCAGTACCCTACTTTACCTTCACAGTTTATCCAACTGTTTATAAAACAGTCCATAATTTTGTAAGACTCTTGATCTTTGTCAGTATCATCAAAACAAGTGCATTTTTCACTACAAGGATGATGCTTTTTAAAAAGTTTTCTGACACATGCATATCTATTAACGCAAAAAACCCTCTAATTGGCACCTTCTAAAACAACAGCATCTGCACTACAGAGCTTTACTGTATTTTTTTCTTGCTGCTGTGGCTGCATTATGGCAGAAACAACAACCCTCCACAGATTTTCCTCACAAGTAGCAGTTTTAAGGATTTAAGTTGGAGCTACTAGCTCATCCCAAGAAGAGAACAGCATTCAAACTGGGACACTTAGAAAGTGATCTGTGGGTAAGTGCTATCAAACAGATGTGTATAGGAATCATTTAAAAATGGGATGTACTGCTCTGGTAGCCCAAGGGAAATCTTACAGGCACATTAGTTTTATAATCACATCGTTTCTCTTTCATCTTTTGCGTTAGTCAGAATTCTGTAAGCCTTCTCAGCCATCAGGATATGCTGTCTAGCACAGAAAGCATTATTTCACCTAATATCAACTATTTTGGGAAGCATTTGAGAAGAAATCTTCATTGGACAGTCAGCTTTGGTGAAGAATCAACATGTTAACCTGCTGTACCTTCCATTTTTATCCCTGGTGTTGATGTCTGCTCCATGATCCAGAAGGTATTTGCAGACTTCTACATGTCCATTTTGTACTGCAAGCAGCAGAGGTATGTTCCCATCCTAGAAATGCACATAAAGAGACTATGAATGATATTCCATTCACTTACAAAAACACACTGAGATTAAAAGTCAGACATAAATTTTACCTTTACATAGCAAAAATGAGGTGCTATCAGTACATTATCCTTGTGCACCATAAATATAGCTGAGTGTGCTATAATTCCTTTCTTGTCTGCTGGGGATATGCAAAACATAGGGAGCAGGAAAGCTTTTTGCTTTTGTACTCCCTTTGCTGTTTGCTCAATGCTAAAACACGATTATTTTGAAACTACGAAATACCTTTCAGTAGCTCCACAGCAAAAATTATAATTTTAACTAAATACTAGGCAAAAATACAACATTTCATAAAGTCATAGAATAACACAGTTGGAAGACACCTTTAGAGGTATCTGGGGTTTCTCCCACTTATTTCTCAGTCCAGAGCTAGGCAAACTTCAAGTTGCAGTACATTGCTCAGAGACTTGTCCAGTCACGTTTTAAGCATCTCCAAAGGTAAAGACTCAGCTCTGGGTACCAGTGCCAGTGCTTGATGACCTTCAAGGTGAGGTTATTTTTTTACTAGTAGCTAACTGGAATTTCCCAGTTAGGTCCACTACCCAAATTCTGACCATTGCTTATAATTTTGTCATGTACCTCTGAGGCTGGTCTCTCTCTTTCCTATAACCGGCCATTATGTAGCTCAGGACATTTTTAAGATACTCCTACAGCCTTTTCTTAAGACTGAACAAACCTTTTATGCCTTTAAAATGCATCTGCTGAAATGTCAGATCAGATGTCTGTGACATACTTGTTTTTGTTAGAAAGGCCAGACAAGAAGGAGATAGACCAAAACCGAAAACAAACAAGTTTGAATATCTTTATCAGTTCCTGCCTGGCCTGTGCTTTACAGATTCCCTCCCTTTATCATTACGTTTTCTATAGGGCAGCTGTATCATTCCCACAACCAGACCCGGCTGGCTGTAGACATTTCACAGCAGTGAACGTAGTGTCTCTGAGCCTTTGGAATATGTCAGGTATATTCTTCCCCCTCAGGCTTATCATAGTCTGGTTGGGCTTTGTGAGCATTTTGCAGCCCTTGGCCACATACTGGGCCTTTTCCAAAGTCTCCTGGAGACAAGGGAAACACTTTTAATTATGTTTTGAACGTGTAAGAATTGATTGTAGCTACTTGTGCCAATGTCTCAACGATCAGCAAATCCTGCCACTATGGTATCAGATTGTGACGTGCTTCCACACCTCTGCAACAGCAAGCTGCAAAAGGAACTTCCTCCAGCAGAGGAATCCAGGAAGGTATATGAGCACAGCATTGCTTTGAACTACTACACCTGAGGTGGAGGGTGGTAACAGCATGGAATGGGGGCGATAAAAGCTCTGAAGTATCTGCAATACACAACAGAAGAGGTACATACCAAATCTTTGATGTTAATGGGACATTTGTGTTCACACAGAAGTTGAACTGCCTGAAGACACCCACATGCAGCTAAAAGAAAATAAAGACTAAATTAAAAAAAAAAGTCAAGCGTGGAAGTCCATTAAACCCCAGTTTCAAAAATTGTGTCCCACTCTTCCATGTGCAATACTGCAGCATTGCACTGGGGTACAAAAAACAAATTCTAGGCTGATGAGCTAGGAGTATCAAGCACAACAGAACAGTACAAACTTTGATGAAAGAAGTTACCTGCATAATGTAAAGCTGTTTTCCCAGAATTGTCAGTGCTGTCTGCTGGACATTTACTCTGCACAGTTCAACAAGGAGAAGGAAAAAAAGCAATTAGAGAAATACAAAGAAAATAAAACATATGTTTTATATTGACACAGCGCTTAACATCTTTACAAAAAGATTTATGAGCTGCTTCAGATAAGAACATTGAAGGAAGTTACAGCTTCTCTCTCTACCAATCTGGTATTTCCTGTCTTCATACCAGCTTATATTGAAGCCATAGGAAATCCTCATGGTCAAGAGAGCTATCCCTAAAAGATGTTATCATTTCAGAATAATTTAAACCAGTAATTAAAAAATGAAAGAAACTCTTTCCTTCACCTCAGAATTGTATTTTTTTTTAACATTAGAGTAAAAGCTAAAGCAACAATGTCCTAAGGCAATCTATCATGCATTATTTCATAGAACTGTAGCATGGTTTGGATTAGAAGAGTGCTTAAAGATCATCTTGTTCCAACCCCTGCCATGGGCAGGGACACCTTCCACCAGACCAGGTTCCTCAAAGCTCCATCCAATCAGCCTTGAACACGTCCCAGGCATGGGGCATCCACAGCTTCTCTGGGCAACCCAATCCACACCACCCCCACAGCAAAGAATTTCTTCCTAATACCAAATCTAAACCTGCCCTCCTTCAGTGTGAAGCCATTCCCCCTTGCCCTGTCACTACATGCCAGTGTAAAAAGTCCCTCTCTGGCTTTGTTGTGTGGCCCTTTAGATACTGAAAAGCAGCTCTAAGGTTTCCTGGAAGCCTTCTCTTCTCCAGGGTGAGCAACGCAGTCTCAGCCTTTTCTCATAGGAGAGCTTCTCCATCACTCTGATCACCTTCACGTCCCTGCTCTGTTCTGGCTCCAGCAGGTCCCTGTCCCTCCCGTGCTAGGACCCCAGAGCTGGATGCAGGGCTCCAGGTGGGTCTCAGCAGAGCGGAGCAGAGGGGCAGAACCCCCTCCCTCCCCTGCTGCCCACGGGGCTCTGGATGCAGCCCAGGACACATTTGGCTCTCTGGGCTGACCCTGGTGCAGCACCAGCACTTGGCCCTGTTAAAGTTCATGAGGTTCCCATGGGCCCACTGTCCCATGCAGTAAGTGTTCCTTCACATTTTTAAAAATAATCACCAACAATCCAGTTGTATCTTGTTGTATTACAATTATCAGATGCTACTGATCAATCCAGACTTCAAAGCAATAAATAGTAATGAAAAACCAATTCAAATCTTTAATCAAGGCTCATTTTGGTACAGAAAATTTTTGGTTTAGTTACAACAAAGAGAAAGTAAAATAGAAACTTATATTCATTTGGTTTGGAAATAACCATCAAGATCATCAAATCCAACTATTAACCCAGCACTGCCAAGTTCATCACTAAAACATGTCCCACATCTACACATCTCTTAAATCCCTCCAGGGATGATGACTCCACCACTTCCCTGGGCAGCCTCTTTCAATGCTTGACAGCCCTTCTGGTGAAGAAGTTTTCCTACTACCCAACTTAAACCTCCCTGGATGCAACTTCCGGTCACTTCCTCTTTTCTCATTGTGATAAGATCTCCCCTGAGTCTCCTTTTCTCCAGGCTAAACACCACCAGCTCCCTCGGCTGCTCCTCACAGGACTGGTTCTCTAAACCCTTCACAAGCTTCAAGGCTTTTCTTTGGACAGGAGAAGACAGGACCCTAAAATTACATGTTTCTAGAAAACAAACATTATGACATTTGACTTTTACAGGCAGCACTGTCTCCAACATGCCTATGATTATCTAGGAAATCAGGATCACAGAGATCACTACATTCCGTGTAACAAAAATGTCAAGATTCTGCCTCTGTAAAATAGTTATTCAGCCTGCTTAATTCAACACCAGTTAGACATTCCTCACACGCACACTTTGGTCCACAGAAGATAATCCTAAGAGCATGAATTACTGGAGAACATTACCAACGGGTTTGCACTTAGGAACATATTTAGAAAACTGCATATTGAAATAAAACACGAAAAATATCAACAAAAGCACTCTGTGGTTGCAGCAGGCAAGTGGAAGGGGAGCAGATCCTTGGTTAAACACGCTTAGTTCTGAGCTGCTGCCTGCGATGCCACTAGTGACGGCCTGATGGCGATATGGATCCTGGCAATGGGACAGGCTGCGGTGGCTAAGGATAACCCTTCCCGCCTGTGGAGCACCAGGGCAGACAGCTTGCAGGAGTATGCAGGTGGGAGTCAGTGAAACTTGTCCCTGTGTTGTCAGAGACTGACAGAGGTCAGTCACAGGACAGCTGGAGAGCCCTGAGGCATCAGGGAAAAACAATTTGGAGGCTGGGTTATAGGATCCATTCTCTTTCTGCACCATCATGTTCAAGTGGGGTTGTTATTCACTATTCCATCTGTATTCTCAGTCTGTATTCTTTATGTCATCTGAGACTTACTGGTAACTCCAAACTTAGAAAAATCTGTTCCATTTCTCTGATGACTGCCATGAAAACTTAGCTGTATTTCTGAAATGGAGCTGAGATGGACAATGTCTTTTCTTACTAACACTCATCTTCAACACCATGAGACTCTTCTATTCATCTTCACTTTTGTTTTTCTTATTTTCTCTCCCCATGCTCTCAACTCCCTTTCTAAACCCACACTTTACCTCATTTCACAGAGGATTTGATTATTTCCATATTATTTTTTGATCTAAACTACTTTGGTTTCGTCTCTCTGACTTTAAACTTGAAAACATTTCTATGGTGAACAGACAGAACGCATCCCAGTGGAACATTATCAGAATCCCCCCAGAAGTGAAAAATCCTTTTCCCCTGTAACTCTTAATCCACCTTATTCCAAGTAATCCAACCACACAGACAAAACACAGGAAGTTAAACTGAAGCTACAACCTGCTTGAAACCCAACCAAACTATGTCAGAGCATCTGGACGTGGGAAACTGTATTTGCAGACCACTCAGGGAGATACACTGTTTTCTATCATGCATTCACAGTGCCTGAAAGGTCCTTAAACTCTTTATGTTTAAACCCTTGATGCGCCTCTCTTGATGTCAAGGAGACAGAACAGCAGTATAGAAGTGTGGTGCAGATTATTAGCAGAAAATGTGTCAACATCTAATGGAACCAAATGAAAATTTCAAAAATCAAAATTAATTTGATTTTTCTTTTACCTGAAGTAACCTCTTAACGCATTCAGGGTGGCTATTCTTTGCGGCAAGATGTAAAGCACTGTGCCCTAAATGAACAAAAGCAAAGCAAATTACTTACTCAATCATGCCAAAGCACAGGAATAAATCCTTCCATGAGAGAGGCAAAATCTTGAATTATCCAACATAAAAAGTAAGGGTAGAGAAAACAAAGTAAAAACCTACATCAAGAATGTCTTTACTATAGACCATTGTTCAGGCAGGTAACAGAATATTCTTAAAGTTTTGATTCATGTAAAGGAGTGATGCAAACACTGGGTCAGACTGCACCTTGGCAGACACAAGTCTAAGATTGTATATTATGTCTTATTTCTTAGAAGACCATTTTCCAATATTACTCAGCCTTCCTCTCATGCAGGTGTCTGTTGGCGTCTTCATGATTTTTGCTATTTGGCAATGAAAAAGTAGCCCAGCATCAAGAACATAACCTGCCGAATTCACCACCTACACCTATATTAAGTTCGTGTCATCCATGAAGTGCACATAGAAGACTCAAACACAGGTACTCCAGTTTGCACCTCATAGATCCCCTATTCCCTATCAAACACAGGTCTACATTGCTTTGTATTTCAATTAATTTATTTAATTGAATTGCAAAGCTCTGAGTTCAAATTTAGCTATGCAATGCCATGATTTACTGACTATGGATTTATGATGAATCGCTGAAGACTCCTCCGGCTTCATCTTACAGAGCATCTGAGAAATTGAAGATGACAAGACAGCAAAAGAACAAATTATCCATGCAACTAAGAAAAGAAAGAACCAGGATTTAGTACTCAATAAGAAAAAAGACAGGTGTGACAGGAAACTCTCATTGCAATTGATGTGACTTTTACAGAGAAGGATTTCACTAATGAGCACTGGGCCGACACTCTCAGGTGGAAGTCGGCAGGCAAGCTCTTACTACCCAAGCAACTGATAAATCATCAGGCAAGGTGAAGCGTGAATTCTGAATAATAGACCGCATCAGGTACATATATTCCCTTATCATTATGTAAAATGTGAATGCTTCTTCCAGTATCACAGGCACTTCTTCAGAGGCAAATCATTCCCATGTATGACAGAGATTCCCTCAGGCTGCAGTAAGTGGCCAAAGCAGAACTCACGAGCCTAGCATTTATAGATCATTACTGGAGAGACAGAATGCTGGCAGGTCATCCAGGTGGCTCAGCTAGCCAGAGAAAATGATGGGCACAGATTCCACAGATGTCTCAACTGAAATCTATTAAAAAGAGTTTGCCAGTTTCAAATTCAGCTCCCATCATTCTCCGAATGGAGCAGTAATTAAGTATAGGACTTCTGAGAACTGAAACGTCATACTTAATAGCTCTCAGCTCTGTTTTGGCCTGTATCAGCTGTTTTCACTATGTCATAATCCTGAGGAAATGTCTTACTGCAACTCTTGTAAAGTTAGTGGGATTAATAGCTTGGATAAACATAAAAGCAAAACTGGAGATCTTGATGCAACCTGTAATAATAAGAGCTGGGGGAGAATTATTTTCTTTCTTTTTTTTTTTTTACTTACAAATAAAAATTAAAAAAATTGAGCAACTATTTTATATCTGGAGTCCACTACACATGCTGAAGGACAAAAGTTTTTAAGGACTTTAGAATCTGAAATCTCTTTGCAGGAAAGCAAGTATGCCTAAACCTGCAAGTGTTAAAACTGCTTTTCCTACACGGTGTGTAGGGAAAAGCAAAGTTGTCAAATCAGTATTTTCACTCTGCACATCAAGAACTACATAAGCAAATTGAGTGTATCATGCTACTTGTATAGGTTCAGAGAGGCATACCTGCACCATCTTGGGCTGTCACATCTGCACCATGTGTCACCATGATCCTGAGGCACTCTGCATGCCCTTTCGTGGCTGCCAGGTGAAAACTGGAAGAGAACATTTACATGTGACTTTTCTTATTATTAAAATATCTTTTCTCTTGCATTCACAAACCGCACACCGGCAAGTTCTTTCCTCTATGTCCTTAGATCTTTTGGCATCCCTCCATTGCCTCCCAGGAAGATAACAGCTCTGGCAGTGAGATGGAACATCAAAAAGACTTTGTAGTCATACTTTCATACTACACCTCAAATAATGTGTTTATTTTGGGACCCTTATTACAAGAAAGATGTTGATGTGCTGGAACATGTCCAGAGAAGGGCAATGAGGATGGCAAAGCATTTACAGAACAAGTTCTATGACGAACAGCTGAGAGAGCTGGAGATGTTTAGTCTGAAGAAAAGGAGGCTCAGGAGGTACCTTATCACCCTCTACAGATCCCTGAAAGGAGGGTGTAGCCAGGTGGGGATCAGTTTCTTCTCCCAGGTAACTTGGGACAGGATGACAGGAAATGGCCTCAAGCTGCACCAGGGGAGGTTTAGATTGGACATGAGGAAAAATTTCTTGGCTGAAAGGGATGTCAAACACTGGAAAAGGCTGCCCAGGGAGGTGGTGGAGTTACCATCCCTGGAAGGCTCTTGGACATATTTCAGAGATGTGTAGATGTGCTATGGGTGGGGGAACACTGTTTAGTGGTGGACTTGGGTTGCTGGGTTACTGGTTGGACTCAGTGATCTTAGAGGTCTTTTCCAACCTGAACAATGCCATGACCGTATGATTCTACACAGGCTGCTGTCCCATCAACCCATATCATATATGCTGATATACATCTATACCTTATGTACGTCTAGTTCCACACAATTTCTAAACTTATGTCCCTAGTGATGTAATATATCCCCAAAGAATGCCTGGGCTTGGGGAATTAGTAAAGAAAATAGTCACAGTAACTGACTTTGTTTTAGTCATTTTAGTCAGAGTAGTCAGACTTAGTTAGATTTAGTCAGATTTAGTTAGATTTCCTCCTTTCAGTGGACATAATTTAGCTCCTCTAAAACACGATTCTGCGATTCCTTAATTAGACTAAATGAGGTTGTGCTTCTGCACTGTCCTTTATAGAGCTCATGTTTCCTTCGTGTATGGGTGGGGGAAAACACTTTACTGTGAGTATCACCTGGAGAAATCAAAGCTACTGGATATTCGTGAGACTATGCCAGAAATGTGTTTTTTCCACTTTTGGTTTTGCTGTTCACCCCAAGCACCTGCTTGTTTAAACAGTGTGAAACTGCAGACATTACCAACCACACCATGGCAGAATGCACTTCCAAGCATCAATTACCTAAGATGTAATTAAAGAACACACCAAAGAAATTATACTGAATTCAAGCCTTTTTACAGCTGACATTTCATGTTTGACATCCTCAGGCTGGGCACATCAAGATTCTCAGGAGTGGTGCTATAGAGATGCTGCTGACTTCATTTTGCCCTGAAGCAAAAATGAAGGAAAAGCTTCTGAAAACAGAGAAGTTTATATCCTCCTGATGTATAGCATGCCAATATTGCCAAATCTTAAGATATAGGCAGACATCCTGCTACCATGTGGGTCCTACCAACATCAGCCTGATGCACACAGAGCAGTTTTTCAGTGGGAGTAATGTAAAACAGAAATTCAAGACAAAACAATTCTAATTGCTATTTCTTTGTGTGTGGAAAATTAGGGCCATCATCAAACATGCACCAAACTGAAAGAGCCAGAATTCCTGGGAGGGTTTCTAATATCTTTCAAAGGAGGTATTAATTTTTAACATCATGCACGCCTGCGTAAAAGGGATTTCCCCCTGGAATGTAAAAGAAACATCATAAATCATGGAGCCACGTCAACTACTGTATTTAGGAGTTTGTATTTTGAACAACTGCTTCCTTTAAGCGTTAAATCTAACACTGGAAGTTCAGCCTGCTAATCAGGGAAACTTGGAACAACAGGCAAGAATGAAATGGGTATTTCAGACACAGGGTCTGTGAACGGCAACACCACATTTCTCTGAGCCATAGACTTCTTTGCAGCCTTCTTGAAAACTCAGCAGAGAAAGAGACCTACAGACAACATCTGGCAAAGAGAGGAGAACCAATGAAAACAGGAGGGCTTCCTGGAACAGAGTCCTCTATCGAGGACAGCAACTACTTCACTTCCTGCAAGGAGTCCTTCCTTCCACACTGGCCGCTGCCGATTGCAAATGGCAGATGGGCAGTGCTTAAGCTTTGAACCATTCTCTGCAAATAAAAGCATTCTGTGTTCATCCTGTGAATTCTACTGCCATAAACAAACTGAAGAGCTAACGCTTCCAAGAATGCAAAAAGCACTGCTGCTGTCTGTTCTCCAGTAATTCAAAATCAAAACTTCATGTACTTGGTGACCATCGCAAAGTTGTGTAAACATTCTTCTTTGGAAGAAGTGGTTTCTCAGGCTCTGGGAAAATGAGTGGGGGAGGGACACAAGAGGAGTCTGACAAATTCCAACACCTCTAATTTAGCCAGCACAACATACCAGCAAATACCAAAACATGTTCAGATACATTTGTGTAAACACAAAATACAATCAAATTCACTTATGTATTAGGAAGATAGTAAAGCACGCATTTGGCTAACTTACATTTGACAATATTCATAGTAATAATAAATACCTGAATAATAATAACTTGGCTAAATCTGGGGCACTGAGGTTTTATGGACAGACTGTGTAGGATGGTGCCAAATGCAACATGAACACGCAAGTGCTAAAGAAGTTTTATTTAGGTAAAATCCGACTGCAAAAAAGTATCAGAGAAAAGAAAAATTAACTCTTTTCAGGCTATGCTTCTACGAACACATGAATCCCAACAACAAAAACAATTCCCATGGCAGTTCTCAACAAGTCATCACACATGCAGATGTTTTATTTCACAAAGAACTGCTTTCTGCGTCTCCTCCCTGCATCCTTGTATTGCTACCATCTCTCACATAAACCTGTAGTGAGATATTTTTGCTTAACAGTCTCAAAGTAATTGGAAGAGAATGGGGGATATGGTTACTTAACTGCTGGTTTAGTAAGCAGAAGTCCTGCTCAACAGAGAGAACAACTCCAGACTGGGGTGAACATATTACAGTCATATTTAAATTGAACTATTTACAGAGTGTTGGGTAAAACCTCCCCCTTAAGGGGCAATTCTGATTTTAAAGTTAATAGCCCCTGGTTTGTTTGGGTTTTTGTTAGTTAAAAAACCCAAACAAACAAAACACCCGACCCAAAACAAACAAAGAAAACCAGACTTGAGTAGTAGATGCTGAGGACTCCTATGTAGCAAGGGAGGCTCTTGAAACAAAGAAGCTTGTAGACATTCATTTCAGTACAGAAAAATTCTTTACAAGCTACATAATTTCCTAAAATATTTGAAGCAAAAGTTGCAGGTTTCCAAACACCAGGTTCTCACCATCTGGACGCCTTAAGGAGTGGTGCATTTTACTTGCATCTTCCATGAATAAACTTTCCTTGACATGAAAGCAAACAATATTTCCTCCCATTTCCTGGTAGTGCAATGACTTAGGTAAACAACAACAAACATGTAAGGCTTGATTTGGACCAAGGGCCACACTGAGGGTTGGATTCTCATTCAGCTGAAAATCCCATTATAACATAGTTCATTTTCCCTTCACATTAGATAAGCCTGTTATTGCCACTTAGAACCACATCTTGATAGCCCATCATGAGCTGATTTGAGGTAGATTTCTTTTATTTCTGTAACACATTTCTGTTCTTCCTGAGGGGCAGGATGGTCTTTTACTATTGGATCCAGACCTTTCAGTGAGCAGAGGAGCAGCTACCATTCCCAGTGGTTCAAGACCCACCTCTGCAGCAGATGAAAGATCATTAGGTTGACACTGCTTTTTCCTACTGGGAATGTACAGGTCTCATAATCACTCAGTCCTTAACAAGAAAAAGTGAAAAATTATGTTCGTTGTGAGGAATGCAAAGCCCAGTTGGAGTAAATAGGCCTTTAGAGTAAGAGTGAACTCATTTCATGGGGTTCAGGTTCAACTGGAGAACAGCTACACGACTATCACCTCAAAATCTTGTCAGGACCTCGAATTTCTTGACCTGAAATGTTACTCAAATGAAAATCCCACATTGATAGATGCTTTTTATGACACTTGCTGCCTGAACAGAGGGCACGGCTGCGTATGACATCCCTGAACTAGCCTGAAGGAGCAGATTTCTTAGGAATCTAAGAACAGATAGGACATGTCAACAGTGGAACACTTACAGCTGTCCTAAACAAGGCCATCCTTTATTCAGGGAAAAGGACCTTTTCCACAGTTTGATTACAAAATTAAGCCAGTGAGGGAATGAAGACTTCCTTAACCAGCATCTGACAGACAAAGCGCAACAGTTCAGATACAGCCAGTCTTTGTCAAAAGACCAATGATGAGTGTTTTCAGAAATTATTTGAAAGCCAGTCTTACTCAAATGAAAAAGGACTGTAATTTTTACTAGTCAGCTCACGTAAGACTTTTCTTTACAAATCATTACACCATAAGTAGAAGAACAGAAATAATCCACATTTAGGGGTTAAACCTGTAAAACTGTAGCTGATGGCAACTGCTAAGGTGGTATTAGCAGTAAGGCATGGGTCTGCTACATTCAGGTTCTCTGCTTAACCATTTGCAGAGCTACTTCCTGCAAATTCTCTTACTGAATGTTATTTTGACAGCTGGCTTAAAACAACTGGGTGGTCCATATATCTAGGGGAAGTGCCACAAAAGTAAAGTGGAACATGATAATATCAGAAAAAATAAATATCAAGTCTTAATTTAAGACAGTAACCTTCAAACAAGGAAATTTTCATTTGTGAAAAGAAAAACAAGGGGAAAAAAAAGCAGAAAAATTACACCAAATAAAAGGGTTCAGTCTCTGTTTGGCAAGGTCATGCTCCAGAGTTTTTTTCTGGGCAGAATTAGCATTCTCTGTAGCACAGATTTTCTCCAGGGTCTGAAAGTAGTTCAACACACTACTTAACAAAATCCAAAGCAAATAAAGAACATGGCTGAATTATGGATTCTAAGTGAATATTGTATTTGCTATTTCCTATTATGACAAACATGGAACCCAGTCAAACCTATATGCAAGTGTATAATACTATTGTTCTCTGTCATTTTAATCTGAGTCTTCTGAAAATATTTTAAGTGCAAGAATGTTTGAAAAACACTATGAACTCATATACACTTATTGTCAAGGTTTATTTTGAGTAAAAACATCCCTCCCCAAGGCAGATCATTCTTCTTCATTTTCTAATGGATGTCAACCCTTTGTTGACTTTTAAAAAGTCTAACTTGCCTGCCAACAGTTTGATGATTTATAGTTTCCCCACCGACCAATACCTTCACACAAACAAACAAGAATGATAAAATAGAGATAGAGAGCTGCCTAGAGACCTTGTAATGCTGATTTAAAAAAAAAAAAAAAAAAAAGAAATGGAAGACATTGAAGCTTTGCTACTACCACATCAGACAGCAATTCACCAGCTGTCTCAGCCACAAAGTGACTTACTGATAACCTGGCTGACTTTCTGAACTGACTGGAGCTTTTATATATTTTAGAAGCAGCATCTAGCTTACAGTGTTATCCCTCAAGGCCTCAACTCTTCCTTCAATAACAACAGCTAAAATAAACACAGTAGATGATATCTGGCTTTTGACTGCTTTTCACCACAGGCTGAGTGGCAGAAATGCCAAAGTTGCTGAGACGTGACCTGAAGGAGAAAGGTCCATGAGTTACTACTAGAGCAACACCTTCTGTGCATGAAGAAAATACCTGGTGTCACACAGGAGGAAGTCCAGGGTGGTCTCCTCTCACACGTAGCACCATGACCAGTCACTGTAGAAGAATATGGTTTACTGACCTGTGAAGGGCTTGAGATTTTATCAGCATTAAAACAATCTTGAAAGTAAGCCCTTTTTGACACAGCCTGAACTTAATAATAGAAAAATTACTACCGTCAGATTAAATGACTGGCAAAGCCCCAGAATGGTCCTGAAACTGGAGGCTTCTGCCTTCCTCTGCAAGCCTTCTCTGGGTCCTGCTTCTTCCTTGTACCAGCACAGGTAGGTAGGTAACTCTGTGGCTGGTGAGCTGGCACAGGGAACAAAACCAGTTGAAAACCAAAGCTGCCTTCCACTGTTTCATAACACAGCACAGATGCAGTCTGTCAGTGAAAAATAAGGAGCAGGATGTAGAATTTCACCTTAAACCTAAAATTAAAACCATGGATGTTTTGCTATGAAATTCAAAAAAATCTTCATCTTTTCCCGACTGCATTATCAAGATACTGTCACTCATTTGAGACAATATATGTCTTAGGGAGAACCAGTCATTTAGTTATGGAGCACCTATACAGTTGTTTGGCAGATCAGACTGCCTTAAAAGAAAACCAGACACCTACAGGTAATCACTATCAATACTTACTAGTTCTTTGGGGTTTTTTTATTATTTTCTTTAAACAAATAAAAATTACAGATTCACACTGCACCCATTTTATCTCCTCCCAACAGTAACTGTAAAAAATGTGGCTTTTCAGTAATGGTGGCAGTCCATGTCATTATCCTGTCACTCAAATACATGAAGTCAAAAGGATGCAAAAATTATTTTAGGAAAAAGAGATGAAATACATCTTGTTTTCATATCAGAGCTGGCACCAGTACAAGCTGGGAAAATTATGTTTTCAGAGTTCTAAAATATTCAATCAATGAGTTGTTGCAAACAACTTCTAGAGTGCAGTGCAAGATTTTAAGAAGTTGACAGAGGCAGGTATGAAGTTACCAGGAGCTGTGTGAGATTATTTTCCACTCTCCCTGCTTTAGCACCAGCCACTGCAAAGTGAACTGCTGCACACAGCCTGTGTCCTTCTGTAACATGAGATGGCATTTGCCCTGCCCCAGTACACACAGAACCCTCTGGTAAAAACCCTGCATGCCTCTTCTGTGTCAGCCTGTATTCTGGGACAGCTTTCAAAGAAACAACAAAACCAAAAAACCCACAGCTGAAACCAAAACAAATGCAGTTTTTATGTGAAGTTTTCAGCTTTGCACCATAGCATGAAAAGTCTTGTTTCAATCATACACACCTCGAGCTATAGGACATTAATAAAAGGCAAGCCTCTTTAATGGCCATTTTCTTATGAGAAAAGAAGTGATTGCATCATGCAACAGAGGAGCTGGCAAGCTACAGACTCCTGATTTTAGCCTTCAAACTCAGTAAAATATCTACCCACCTGCTCTTCAGAGAGATTTGGGGATCCCCAGCAGTTTTATACTTCTCATTCTCAGGTTGGGCTCCAGCAGTTCAATTTTCATGGAGAGTTTTCTTTGGCAAACTCTATTACCACATTAACACAAACTCCCATTTCAAGTCTGAAATGTATGGACTTTCCTCCCATGTACCATTAATTGTAAACATAAGTGCTCGCAATTTAGATGTATCACATAAACTTTCTTGCACAGTGTCTATTTTAAAATTCCTCGGTAACTAATGTCAGCAAAATGCAACAGAGATTCTGCAACTAGAAGCTTCAGGGCACTCCTAGGTGTTGACAGAAAGTCTGAAGTTTTGATATATTTATTTTTGGAGTTGTAGGGTAGGAAAATTAACAAAGTACAACAAACATAGAATTCTCAAAAAGCTTAAAGAGCCCAGAAATCTGTGCAGTGTGGCCTGAGCCTCCAAAGACAAGTACCAAGGGATAAGGAAGATTCCTTCTGATAGTTTCTTTAAGACCACATCCCACATAAAAAGTCCAAACAGGTGCACAGTTACCTTCTCAATATACGTGCCTTCTGGCACAACACCTTTTCAGCACAGGGTGAAATCCCTGAGGATGTGCCCAGGTCAAGATGACTTTCTTCATGAAGCTGGGTAAAACCAGCTATCCATCTGCAGCCTTTTCAAGGCCCAACAGAGTTCAAAGTTAAAATTAAGCCCAAAAAATGAGAGCAATGACTACTCTCTCCCCCGACCTTCATCCTCCAACACAACTCACTTGGTATTGCTGCCTGTGGGTCAGCAATTGCTACTAATCACCTTAGAATATGGAAAGTCCTGAATATTAGAGAACAAAATCCCAAACCATGTTGGCATAACAAGAGGGCAGGAAAAGGCTGGAAAGAGTGAGAACAGTTGAGTAAAGGTTAATCTAAAACCAAATATTTCTGTAGCATGAAAATCCAGCAAGGCTTGAGAACTGCATTTAGTGCTCCAAGAACTGATGAGCACGGATACCCTTATGAACCTGAGGGACACTGACAAAGGATGGCTCAGGGTTATGTGTTGTGCTTCATGTTTTTGTACCTTTTACACTCATAATACTTTCCATCTCTTCAGATTTGAAGCAACAGTCTGGATTTGCTTTTTTTTATTAAGCTGTACAAAGTGAACTCTTACTTCGTAGGATAATTACAAACCAAGTGCAATAATATGTACTCATAGTAATTAATCTACTTGTAACACATTCCTCGAAGACCATTGGTTAATATCACGTCTTTAATTTTTTTTTAGAAACTCTTTAGATTATTATGACAATATCCTTTTAATTTTGTATTTCAGAATTACTATACTATTTAAGATTCCATATTTCTGAAGAGGAGTAGGCACTGGACCATAGGCATGTGCAGGATAATGCAGCTTCAGAGCTTTTCTACATTTTTCAGTTACTTTCCAGCTACTTTTCAGCAGTTTCCTAACACAGAATGCACCTGTAAAGAAGGTAGCAGAAAACAGATTGAAACATAAGTCCAATAAATAAGCAGCCACCAGCATAGTCTATTGCCTGAGACCTCAGTTTGAAGTTTAAAAAAAAATTAAAGAAATTCAACTTTTGCACATTGCTCTGTTTTGGCTGTCTGTTCCTCTCCCTAGAGTAGAGTACATGTTTAAGCCAGAAACAGCCAGTGGGTATAATTAAAATCTACACATACAGCTCGTTTGGTTGCATAAGTCTTTGAAAAACATGTAAAACAACTGCAGCCCATTATGCAGATATAAATCTGAAAAACAACTGCAGCCTTAACTATGTCCCCTTCAGCCTTACAGAGGCTGATTCTGGCCCAGCCCACAAGAGGCACGCTTCCCTCATGGCTCTCCTGCCAGCTCAGATGGGACAAGTGCAGAGAGCAGCCACGGTGTTCCCCACTGTGGGGAAAGGGGGGTGCTGGGTTTTGCCTCCACATGAACCAAACTGCAGCTGTTTCAACCCAGGCATACAAAAACTTCCAAACATCCAGGCCGTGCTCTGATCCAAGCAACTGACAAATTTGTTGAAAGCTGGCCAGGTCTGGCAAAATCTGGGTATTTGGCAACTCTGCAAATGAAGCTGCTTTAACAGGGAATTCCAGCGGCTGCCTGATGCTGCATTACAGGTTTGGCCAATCCTGCCCGTGGGCAGGAGGCTCACAGGCTACCCAAACATGAGTACAAGGGCTGTTCAGAAGAGGATTTGCTTCCCTCTGAGATGACAGCCCCACTAAAAGACAATGAAACACAACAGTTCTCAAGAATAGCCATCAGCTGAGTGAAAAAGCAAATATAGAACACAAGACATAAGCTGGCTCCTACAAGAAATTGCCGACTGATTGTTTTGTCTTTGAACTTTAGATATCATCTGCACAAAGCCTCATGTATGTAAGATGCAAAACCCATTGGGAGGTTCCTCAATGCTCAGAGAACTTTATATGGAATAGGGAGTTTGTTCTTTAAATACATGGAATTTGTTTGATTTACAACATAGGAAATCACTAAAGAGATAAGGTAAAAAGTTTCAGTTTGCCAGAAGTTTAGGATCCTTGTAACTGAAATCCAACTAAAGATGATTAATTTCTGTCTCTTCAGAAGACGGCCTCCACTCTTTTTTTCCCCCGATAACATGAAGATATAAAAATGCTAAAATGTATTATAAAAATTGCTTTAAAAATGTGTATAATGGAGCCTGGATGTCATTGATTTCAAATCCTATCAAAAGTGTAGGTAAGAACTAAAAACTGGATCATGAAGTTTTCCAACTCTAGTTGAAGGGGTCAAGCGAGGGGTCATGTGCTCAAAACCATCAGAAATGGCCTAAGTCCAGAGCCAGGAACAAACCACTATCACAAATTCCACTGCATGGAGCTCATTTAAAAACCTTCATGATTATCAATACAGTGGTGTTTGTAGGCAATGTGGATTTTTTCATGTATTGCCAAATTATAAAATCAAAGTTAAGTATTGCTCCTCTGTTGCGGAGATAAAAGCATTCCCTCTCACCATACATTAACAATCAGCTCATACTGAACATAATAGAAAGTTAATTAGCCCAATTTAGCATTCTGGCAGTGGACAGATTCATCCAGCCATGGCCTAGAGTTTCATTAGCATTTCTGAGCATTTGTCTAAAGTGGAAAGCAATTTTTCAGGAAACTTAATATCAACATCTTAATTAAATTATATCCCTAACAATGCTGCAGGGCAGGGGAGGAGACAAAAAATGAACAATCATGATTTGAACCTAAAAAGAACTTCAGGAAAGATTTAGAGAGACAAAAGCTTTTACACCCAGATCTCCCATGGAAATAAACTTTACAAGAAATTTTGGAATAAGAACCAGATTTCAGCCATCTGTTGGCTAGAGATAAAACAAAGGTTGAGATCCTATGGTCTTTCTTACTTTGTCCGTGTTCAGAAACCTAGACATTATTGCAACCATCTGGACCGTCATAAATTAAATACTGTGATAAAAGTAAATTAAATTTTTTTTTTCTCAGACATCAAATCAGTGATGTGCAGCTCTTCAGTAGCCTGACTCTTGCATTCATGTGCATCTACATGATGTACTTTTACAGCCAAGTTCTCTACCTGGGCAGCGATGTCTTGCCACAGTTCAGCAGCCCAGACGGGTTTCCCTCTGCACTGCCAATTGACCCTTTTCTGTCGGTCCAGCCACACCCACAGAGCGTTCGCCAGCATCCACAAATCAGTGTAGAGGTAGAGCACTGTCCATTTCTCTCTTTCAGCAATATGTAAAGCCAGCAGGATGGCTTTTAGGTCTGCTTCAGTGTCCATCACTTCTGAGGC
Organism: Gymnorhina tibicen; assembly: GCA_013399875.1. Lineage (NCBI taxonomy): Eukaryota > Metazoa > Chordata > Aves > Passeriformes > Artamidae > Gymnorhina > Gymnorhina tibicen. The sequence continues at coordinate 49,761 of VXAZ01008537.1, read as the reverse complement.
AGCTCGAACGCCTTCATAAACTCACAGAATCTCTTTCTCAGTTGAGGTATAGCTGGCCTCAAATCCTCTGTATCTCAGACTCCATAACCCAAGAGCTTGTCCTTGAGTCTCCCCAGGTCCCTTCTGCCACAGGCTCCAGGAAAGTCCATTCTCCCTGCCACAGTGTAGAGCACATTCCTCGCATCCTGCCCCATTCTGACTGGCCCAAGGGCTACTGCATGGGCAGTCTCCTGCTTAATTTGTTCAAAAGCTTCTTGTTGTTCAGGACCCCATTTGAAATTATTCTTCTTCCATGTCACTTGATAGAGAGGGCTGACAATCTGACTGTGCTCTGGAATATGCATTCTCCAAAAACCCATAGTGCCTAGGAAAGCCTGTGTTTCCTTCTACCTGGTTGATAGGGACATAGCTGCTATTTTGTTGGTCACACCCACTGGAATCTGACAACTTCCATCCTCCCCTTTTACTCCTAAAACTGAGTTTCCTGAGAAGGTCCCTTGACCTTCCTTTGCTTTATGGCAAAACCAGCCTTCAGGAGAATCTGGATGATCTTCTCCCCTTTACCAAAAATCTCCTCTGCTGTGTTTCCCCATACAGTGATGTCATCAATATACTGCAGATGTTCCAGAGCCTTGTCCTTTTCCAGTGCAGTCTGGATCAGTCCATGGCAGATGGTGGGACCGTGCTTCCGCTCCTGGCACAGTTGGTTCCACATGTACTGGATGCTCCTTCAGGTGAAAGCAAACAGTGGCCTGCACTCTGCTGCCAGAGCAATGGAGAAAAATGCATTGGCAATGTCAGTGGTGGACAATGACATTTTGCTGCCTTGGACTCCAGATCATAGTGCAGTTCCAGCATGCTGGGCACAGCAGCACCCAGCGACGGTGCAACTTCCATCAGGCCTTGATTGTCCACTGTCAGTCTCCACTCTCCACTGGACTTATGCCCGAGCCACATGGTGCTGGCTATTAAAGGGTGATTTGTGGCTTGTTAACAGAGAGGGTCTCATGAATGAAGACTGTAAGCCATCTTGTCCACAGAGACCACAAAGCAATCAAGTTTGGAATCTCTGTTGACAGGGGGAGAAGTGCCAGCAAACCTCCAGCCCTAGACATGAGGAGAGCAGACTTCAGGCTGCTTGGAACTTGTGAGTAGGGCCCCCTTGGAAAATACTTTTGAATGTGCTGGGGTCCATCAGTGCTGGTCACTTTCTAAGCATCACCTCATAAGGGCACAGGAGCAGGGAATTCTAAGAGCTGGAAGTCAAGTAGATGAGGCAGAAGGCCAGCTTGGCTAAGCAATGAGCTTGTCTGGGAAATAAGGTGAAAGAAGAAGGTTTATGTCCACCTTGTGGTGTAGGTCAGGTGGCATGAGAAGAATACAGAGATGCTGCTGCCACTGCAAAGGAGAAAATTCACATGGCCAAAGCTCAGCTGGAGTTGCAGCTGCCCAGAACTGTGCAGGACAACTGAGAGAGTTATTTTTAAATACATTAAAGGCAAAGGGCAGGGCAGAAATAAGATCAGCCTGTTACAGGATGAAGATGGGCACCTTGCTAAGAGGGACATGGACAAGGCAGAGATGTGTAATGTTTGTCTTCAACATTGATAACAGGCTAAGGGAGTCCCAGTGGCCTGAGCTGGAGGACCATGGCTGTGAGAAAGATCAATGCTCAGTCGACTGTGAACTTGTGCGGGGTCTGCTGCTCAAGCTGGACCCCATAAATCTATGAAGCCCGATGAGATTCATTCACGAATACCCAAAGACCTGGCTGATGTCATCACAAGGCCTCTCTCAAAGACTTTTGAACTGTCCTGGGAATCCAGAGAGGTCCCAGCTGACTGGAAGCTGGCTAATGTTGTCTGAGCTTTCAAAAAAGGGCAAGAAGGAGGACCCTGGAAACTACAGGCCTGTCAGTCTCACTGCAGTGCCTGGTAAGGTTGTGAAGATTATTCTGGGAGGCATTGAAAAACACTTGGAGGACATTGCAGTCACTGGTCACAGCCAGCGAGGCTTCATGTGGGGAAAGTTCTGCTTATCAAACCTGATTTCCTTTCATGACAAGGTAGCCCACCTAGCTGATCAAGGGAAGCCAGTGGATGTTATTTTTATCTTTTTGCACCTCAGCAAAGCTTTTGATACTGTCTCTCACAGGATCCTTCTGGACAAAATGCCCAGCTCACAGCTGGATAAACACATCATGTGATGGGTGAGCAGCTGGCTCATAGGTGGGGCACAAAGGGTTACAGTGACTGGGGTGACATCAGACTGGGGACCTGTCACCAGTGGGGTTCCACAGGGCTCCATCCTTGGCCATGTGTTCCTCAACATCTTCATAAACAACTTGAACACAGGACTGAAAGGGACACTAAGTAGGTTTGCAGATGATTGCGAGGAGCTCTTGACTCCCTAAAAGGCAGAGAGGCCCTGCAGAGAGACCTCAACAAATCAGAGGGCTGGGCAATCACCAACTGTATGGAGTTTAACAAGGGATTCTGCACCTGGGATGGGGCAACCCTGGCTGTGTGTATAGACTGGGAAAGGAGGTGCTGGAAAGCAGTGCTGGGGAAAGTGATCTGGGGCTCCTGGTCAATGGCAAGTTGAGTCAGCAGTGCCCTGGCAGCCAGGAGGGCCAGCCCTGTCCTGGGGGCATCAGGCACAGCATCGCCAGCCGGGCGAGGGAGGGGATTGTCCCCTCTGCTCTGCACTGGGGCGGCCTCACCTCGAGTGCTGGGGGCAGTTTTGGGTGCCACAGTGTAAGAAAGGCATTAAACCATTAGAGAGTGTCCAAATGATGGCCAGGAGGATGATGAAGGGTCTGGAGGGGAAGTCGTGTGAGGAGTGGCTGAGACTGAGGGGACACCTCATTGCACTAACAACTCCCTCACGAGGGGAAGTGCAGGGGCAGACACTGATCTCTTCTCTGTGGTGACACTGACAGGACCCGANCAGAATTCAAAATGTTTGGACAATGCTCTCAGGCACGTGGTGTGACTCTTGGGGTGTCTGGTGCAGGGACAGGACACCAACTTTAATGATCCTTGTGGGTCCCACCCAACTCAGATTATTCTATCCTTCTATGTGTTCTTCCAATAGCTTCTTTTAAGAAGCTATTAATGTAAATATTATTACATGCAAGGAAACATTCTCTCTCAAAGGTAATTAAAACATTATCTACTTTTTGAAATGTGATGTTCTTCATGCCACTCATCCCCACCTCCTTATACAGTAAGATCCGAAAGGAAGAAAACAAAAATGAATATTATGTACATAATAAATATCAAGTACTTCCAGTTGGAATATGCTCCAAAATTTATTTTTAGTTCAGCCTCCAAGGCATGAACATTGAAACAAAAATATATCTCTTCTATTAACTGCTATTGGCAGTATTTTTGTGAAAGAGTCCTTAAAGAGCAAATTTGCAGAGGTTTCTAAAGCTTTTTTTGTACTATTGTCAGAGTAATTTTATTAAACAACAGCTGATTCAATTGCAGTTCAAAAAAATGTACAGGGATCTATTGTTTCACTTAATAGCCAAAAGCATTTATTTCTAGTTTAGTACCTTGCAGAAACATGCGAACATGGCAGTAATGGACTGGCACACTGACAAAATAACTTCAGGACAAGGAAGTGCTACCATTTATACACTGTAAATCCCCTCCAAAATCATTCCCCCACCCCTGTCCCTCCACTTCCCCTCAATAATGGCAGTAGCTTCTTAAAATAACAGCCCATTTGAACACTTGATCTTGTGGAAAATGCAGCACATGAATGAATCCAATCCTATTGCTCCCGAAAGGGATCTCTTTGAAAACCCTTTTTTGTTAGTTTAAGTGGATTTAAATTATCAAATTCCAAGCTGGAAAGCCCCGTTTTGTTGTTTGAGGAAGCTGGACCAAAAGAAAAAACAACCAACCTATCTGGCAAAGTAAGACTACAATGACAAAGTCAGATTTCCAGATAGGTTCTATTACAACTATGCTTGGCAATAGTCTCTGCTACGTAAGTGGGAGCAACAATGGGACTGTGTCAGCTTATGCCAGAGGTGGATTTGCTCCATGGCCTTAAAAGTGATTTATTGTATATAGAAAGAACTTAGTCAAAGGCAGGGTGATGGTGTGGAAAGTCAAGCGAGTCTTAAAAAACCATAATTTCATTACTCTGACAAGGTATTTTTTAAATACCTTTTTTTAAAGAGATGCTGCTGAGGAGGTAAACCTCCTAATGAAAATTCGTAAGTATTGTCTCTAAGAAATACCTACCTTAATACTAATACCTAAATTAATGAGGTACCTAAATGTATTAATTTAAGCATCTCTATTTTATTGCATGTCGACAACTCACAAAGAAAAAGTCCTAAGGGACAGGGACTAAAGAGGACTCAAAGAGGAAAAAACATCAGTGGTAATGTCCAAAACTGAGCCAAAGCTGCAGTACATCATAGCAGGACTCAGTGGGATGGTACATACAGTACTCAACAAGACAAATAAAGAAAATCCTCAGTTCTGGTCTCTGTTCCTCTCAGTTCAAGCATTTTATAATAGGAAGCCATCTGAATATGAAATAAAAACTTAGAAGTACCTCTCTAAGCATGAAAAATTATCCTCTCCATCTTCTGTTTAATAATGCACTACATTACTATATCTCAAAAATTGGGACAGTACTGAAAATTTTGTTTGTAGGGTTGTTAAAAAAAAGAATGAGAAAGAAAAGTCTTAAAAGAAACATGTCACACCTTAAGGGAACAGACAATGATGGAGCTAACAAACCTGTATTGCAATGTGTAATTGTTTCTCCTTTTTGCTTTCAAGCACATTCCGAAGTCTTTAATCACATTTTGCAGTCTGTTACATAATTGAATCTATCACGTTCTTCTGGTTAGTCAGCCTCATCCTAACTCTGTAAACAAATGCATCAATATACACTCACAGTGGGATCAATAGACCACTCATCCAAAGAGCTCCCTTCCCACACAGCACTGCAGATAACTTTCTAAAATGTAACCAGTGAAACCACATGAGCCTCCGGAGGTTCAACAAGGCCAAGTGATGGTCCTGCACCTGGGGCAGGGCAAACCCAAGCACAAACACAGACTGGGCAGAGAATGGACTGAGAGCAGCCCTGCCAAGAAGGACTTGGGGGTGCTGGTGGACAAGAGGCTGGACATGAGCTGACAGTGTCAGCTCACAGCCCAGAAATCATATCCTGCACTGCATCAAAATAATTCCGTGGGCAGCAGGTCAAGGGGGGTGATCCTGCCTCTCTACTTTGCCCTCCTGAGACCCCACCTGGAGAACTGGTCCATCCCATAAATCCATGTCTCTCCAGGCTGGAGACAAGAGTGTTGTGCAGGACAGTGTCAAGTGCTTTGCACAAGTCCAGACAGACGACACTGCTGCTCTTCCCTCATGCACCACTGCTGTAATCCAGCCATAGAAGGCCAACAAATTTGTCAGGCACTATTTGCCTTTATTGAAGCCATGTTGGCTGTCACCAATCACTGCCTTATTTTCCATGGGCAAGGCTCATGGGAGGAGGCTCTGAGGAGATCTTGTAGCACCTTCCAGTACCTAAGTGGGAACCTGAAAGAAAGCTGTAGAGAGACTTTTTACAAGGGCATGTAGAGATAGCACAAGGTCAATGGCTTCAAACTGAAAGAGGGTGGATTTAGATGAGGTAGTAGGAGGAAATTCTTCACTGTGAAAGAGGTGAGGCACTGGAAGAGGTTGCCTGGAGAGGCTGTGGAAGAACCATTCCCAAAGTGCTCAGTGCCAGGCTGGATGGGGCTTTGAACAATGTGACCAAGTGTGGTTGTCCCTGAGTGTAGCAGGGGGATTGGAATGAGATGATCTTTAAGGTCTCTTCCAAGCCGCTCTGTGATTCTATGAAATCTGAGCACAGGGGTGAACAGCTCTCCCCAAAAGCCCTGTGCAGATTGTACTTTCCCAGCACAGGAGTCGCTGATATTACAGGTGAGATAGCTAACAAACCAGCACCATGCTCTTGCAGCACACCAACAGACCCCAGTCCTGGGCTGCAGAAGAGTCTTGTGCCTCTAAGCAGAGCTTCTGAGGCCAGGCAAAACAGCTGTGTCAGGCACCCAGACACACAGACGGCATGGAGCGCTGGCATCACACCGCAAACATAGGAGAAACAAGTCTATACAGAAATGATGGCTGTACTCCATTTTGTACACACCAGAAAATACTCCGGCGTGATAAAAACACAAACAAGGCATAGCCCATCATTAATAAGCCATGCTGGAGAACATTTCTGAGCCACCTTTGGTAGCTATGTCTCTCCAGGTTAGTGTCATTGCTTCTACTCCTGCCAGTCCCTATCTCTCAAAATGTAGACAGAAATAACCTGAGCAGGTCTGCTAACTTCCCCAAAGCACTGGAAACAGAATGAGAGTTGGCATGCTGTATTTCTGCATCACAGCAACGCTGCTTTTCTTTCTTCTCTCTCAAGCTGTCTTTTAAACCACGACACAGAAAAATGTTAAAAGTAAATTACAGTTAAATGAGCATACAGAACAAGTAGAAGCAGAGATCTTTATAGCACTAACTCGCATGTCTTCCAAGCAATTGAAAGAAGTATTTGCAATTGCATTATTAGTAAGAGCACCATTCATATAAATATATGCTTACTGACTTCTTAGTAGCTGCAAATAAAGAATGAAAATGGGAATTTTTTATTGTATCCATGTAAAGCTGAAAAATCATTGCACCAACACCTAGCTACATTCTTAGAGTTAAGAGATACTATAAATTCAGTCTTGGGTGGTTCCCTGGAAAAATTCACAGTATCAATTTATATGTGAAACTTGCAAAGTAGGTGTTACACTGGATACGCTGTACAGAGTGCAGCTTAAGAAAAGCATAAGAATCTAGGTCTGAAGTTAACGTTGATTGTAAAAACATGAAATGCTAAATATAGCCATAATTATGAAGATTCGACAGCCAAAAGAAAAACATATGTATGCAACTTTTAAAAATTAAAAACCTATTACAGTATGAAGGAGAAAGCCCACTTGACGTAATTGATGACTTGGACTTCTGCAGTAAGAAACTGCAGGTCATTATGAGTCAATCCATCACTCAGTTTCCTCAGATGCAGAGCAGAAATAGAGCAGATGTAGGAAATTGAACCAGATGAAGAAAGAAGCAGAGTATGACTCAATAAATGTAACCCAGAGGTAATTTATTAGAACTCACAGTTTGGTATAAACTGCCTTGTGCTGCCCTTCCAAGTCTTTCTTTGTCCACATCTATCCAGAATTTTATGAAGGTTTTGGTTGTCACAGGATGCCTATTTCTCATTTATCCACTTAATCATCTTCTGTGCCATAAGGAAGAAAGCTTAAGCATAGCAATCTTTTGGCTGTCATTTTCTTAGCAGAATCTTTTATCTTCCACAATTCAGAATGTTTGCATGAGAACAAGAGGAGGAACAGACGACAAAAATGCTATGTATGAAATATATTGAGAGCGCAAAAGGAATCTTGTTTACACAAAACTTTCATTACAACACTTCAATCAAAACAAGGAACACTTAGCCAATTCTTACCATCTGAAGGGTTTTAAAACTCTGTCACTATAGTTTCAGTTCAGACAAATCCATTAGGATGAAAATCTATCTTAATTTCTGTTTTATTAAAATAATGTCCATGAGAAAAGATAGCCCCAAAGGTGAACAACTTTTGGAGTATGCAATCTTCAGTGTGCCATGAAATTTGAAAATACCCTGTCCTAAAATGGTCCCAATCTACCCAGTAATTTGTTAACCTTCAAGTTACTCAGTGGGTTTATGATTTTGAAATGGCATTTTAAATGTAGAATTACAGATCAAGACTTGCAGAATATGTTGTGCTTCAGAAGTAAAAGAAACCTTCAATTCCAGGGTAGTGTCTGGTTTTTAACTCACAGAAGAGGCATGTGTTTTCCACAAGTTAAATCACAAGTTTTGGTTGGACTTACGCAGTCTTGCCCTCACTATCTTGTTTGGTGGCACTGGCTCCCTTTTTACCCAGCAGTGAAGCCACTTTCTCAGGGTCTCCATTCTCCACCGCCTGCAGCAGCCGATCATCATTCTTATTCCACTCGTTGGTCTGAGTAAAAGGAAAAGAAAGGAGAAATATTATCAGTACCAGCTCTGTGTACAGGCTCTCCAGAATGATCCTGCACACATTTATCACCATTGAAAGCTTGAACAAAAGCCCAACCCAAAGAAATGGCACAGAGAAAGCCACATGAAAGTAATCTGCAAGCTGTGCAGCAGAGGCTCCCAAGGATTTAATGGCTTAAGCCAGGGCCTAAGCAATGACTGAAGATGAACTGTAACTTGGAAACTCTGTAGATGAGTAGTGCCGGAAAAAAATACCATACTTTCTTACTGTATTTTCAAAAATTCTCCTTTATTTTTCTATTCCTGGTTTCTATTTCAGAGCTACTAGCCCCATTGGACCTTCACAACATACATCACATGGATAAGCAATGAGGTGCCTCATCTTATCCAGACCCCACCCTAGCAACCCAAGCCAGCCAAAACTTTCCACATTAAAGGCTGTTCCCAGCTCACATTTTGTAGAGGGTAACGGGTTGAGAGACTGCCCTTTCCAGACTGTAACTAGCTTTACTGAAGTTTTTATCCCCCGCATTGGTCTTTAAAACAAACAAACAAACAAACCACTCAGATAGTGCTGCTGAAAGAAAAGAAAACCACCCTACTTTCAGATCTCTCCGAACTTAATCCACTAAATCTTTTTGATCCCTCTCAGCAGCTGAATCAGGAATAGGACATGACTTCCCAACTCCATGACTCTCCCTCCTCCTCTGAATGCTCAGGACAATGGCCTATTTCCTCTACAAGACCTTCAAGTTGAATCTAGCAAGATCCTAAGAAAACAGGACTGTTAACCTTCTGTATTCCATGTGATCACAGCAAAATTAGCTCTGGAAAAGGAGTCAAAAGCTGCCCACATGCATTCTAGTCTGGACCAACAACAGCGTTCAGTCTCCAGGAAGAACAATCTGGTGCAGTTAAAAGCTGCAATTGAACCAGTGTTAGCACCCTGCTGCACTCAGGAGAGAGTTATCCTCAACAGTCTGTGGCTTTCTCTTTGGCACCAGTCAGCTCATCCCCAGCATGACTGCCTGTTCACGAGCACTTGATTTGTACACAACTTCTGGAATTACTAAATTCATATTAATACACACCTTGAGAAATACTCAAGTTAATAAAAAACAATAAAAAACCACCCTCCCCCTCCCTTCCTTTGTCCTGATGCTCTATACGGACTTTTATCCTCCAGATACATAAAAACTTTGACATTTCTCTATCTGGGCTTGTGAGGAAAAGTATATGATATGCACACTGATATGAACTAACTCCACAGGCTGTTCACACCCTGAAAAACCAGAACAGGAGGAATGCATTACAGGTTACAAGTTATTAAAAAAAAAAAAAAAAACAAAAAACCCAAAAACACTAGGGAGAGCACAGTATGGGCAGGAGAGCAGATAAGAGCTGAAAGAACACCACCTGGAACCAAGAGCATGAGCGGCAGCTCTGTCAAAGGAAGTGGCATGCAGACAGAGCAATTGCAGTCTGTCATGGCAGTGGAATGACTGCTGGGTCAGTGCACATCCTGCAGGTTTTAGTCTCTATCTGTACAGCACTGCAATAAACTTCTATAGACTCTAGAGCACTAATTACATTATCAAAAAAAAAGATTGTTTCTCCAAGCAGTATTTCGACTCCATGACACGAGTGGCCAGCCAAGCAGCAGGCTCCACCCAAAATGAGACTCACTGCCTATTCTGCATTTGGGGAATTTCATGCTTTAAAGGCAGCCTATTATAAAAAGCAGATGTTTTAAAAAAAGGTATCTTACTTGTAAATAAAGACCTTTAAAGTTAACACTCTTTATTGACAGTACGTCTCTTGTTTTGGAGTTTGACCTGTTTCTGAGCTTTTTTATTATTCAGTCACATAAGATACTTAAATATGGGCTATTTGATGAATCAGCCTTTATCTACACACAGCACACACACACGTCCAATCAAATACTAACCTATCATTTGAAGAAATAAACACAACACCTAACTTAAGATTTTTTCCTGACCTGAAATCACCAGTTTACTTCTGAAACATGAAACAGAATGAACGACAGGAAAATGTTAAGATTAAGGTCTGCTCTAAATCCTTGGTGGAACAGCTTTCAGAAGAACATTCAGCTTTATAGTACAAAAATGGCCACATTTTCAAGAAGCAGTTTCATGAATATTCCTTCAATAGTCAGCTATTAAATAAAAATATTATTGACATAAAATCCAATACTCAACATTCTGGTACAAGCAAGTAAGCACACTAATACTGACTCCCAAATTTAAGAAATATCTGAGATAAAGTGTCAATTTCCCCTTCGAGAAGCTGTTGTGGTAACTCTATCTATCTATAATTACAATGTCATTAAAATCCCAGACCAAAGAGGAACTCATATAGTTGGGTCCCAAATCACCCCTCGGTTTTTACGAAGTATGGAATCTGCACTGAGGAGATAGACAGATACCAAACGGAGAACCCTGGCGTATTCTGAAAGTGATGCTGATGGTGCAGAGTGGTGTTCATGCTAACAGTAAAACATTTTGTGACATATGGAATCACTCTTTTGCAAGAACAGATGCTCTGATTTGTCTTTACTGTAGTTTTCAGCCATATCCTTTCTGGTACCCTAAAATGAACACTCACACACAAACACAATTAAGGAAAGACTTAATGATGTCTCAATTAAAAACTGCTGCCTACTTATCCATACAGCTAAAAAGATTCCATCATACTTCAGAAATAAATAGACCTGAACTTGGACAAGCCATTAAGTGACCCTGAAAACACTCAGTAATATCAGATGTATCTCAGTGTCAGGGAAAGGCTATCAGTATACATTTCTTTATTTTTCACATAAAGATGGATAATTAATTCTTTTTCCTGCTTAGAGAAAAGTGGTAGAGGCTGGTGGCTAGGCTAGATCTGTATTTGGCAGTCATTTCAGATTCCTGTTTTCAGTTCTATATCTAACTAGTGTCTCTTCTTTCAAGCATTATGACTCAGAGATGTTAAAGGAATGAGTAATTTTGGAGATTGTCACATATCTAAATCCACCTATATTAGTTCTTGTAATTGCATGTTTAACATCTATAACACTACTGTACCTGAAACTACCTTTGAAACTCCTGAAAAACAAAAGGATACACGCAGTTTCTCTCCATCATTGCGCAGCAGAGTTATGCTTATTTATAAACTAAAATATCTGTGTTCTACCTAAGATGTTTAAAAGCCATCACACTCTATTGCTCACATAAAGTCATTCATCTTTTCATTAAAGCAATAAAGATTCCAGTCTAGGGCATCAATAATGTGTCACTGTAGAGGAAATGTCAATTTTATGCAAGTTACATAAATCTATTTACAGACCTCATTTTATTTTTGAAATGAAATTATGCATAAATCTGTTCACACAGAAGAAACAAGTATGCAGGCATCAACTGTTGTGCAAGTATTCCTCTGATAGGATCAAACTGGTTTTTTCTTCCCCATTGTGCTCAAAAGACCAGCATTGTACAATGCATTCCAAAAATTAAAGGTACAGCTAATAAAATAAATGGCACACAATAGATTCTCAAAAACAGCCATTTCAATATGGAATTGTAGCCCTACTGTCCATGTTCTTCTGGGCAAGAAAAATCTAGAAGGACAGAGAACACGTATGACACCCAGAAGGACACTGTGCCCAGGATTTGGCAAGAAAGTAGGAGGCATTTAAGTCAGTAGGGCTCTTAAAATGCCTCATGCAATCAAATACTGCACAGGCACTGCTGCCCATAGCAGGTCAGAAAACACAGACTTCTGAACAGAGGCAGAGGCGGTTGCATTACACACATTTTTGGAAGCTCTTGTAATAGTAGCCTGGTTTTGACCCCACAAGTCACACATCATCAAGCATACACCAAGTACTTGGGAGGCAACTTCTGTTGGGATGATGCAAAACATGGGTACTCCCCGTTACTGTTCAGGGTAAAAGCCAGCTTGAACTGACACCCATCATGCAGCACCAGCATTTGTCTATACTGGAAAAACTGCACATGGGAGATGTTCTCTCCTGCCAGGAGTACAGGATGGCCAGCATAACTGGAGACCTGAACTTCATAAACCCACTGCATCAAGCTTCCTCCACTGCAGTCCCCAAACCATCCCATTCCACCTTTCCAAGCTGTCCAGACACTTCTGTAAAAGGCCCCTTCTTCAGCTCTGTGCCACATCCTGCTTCCTCTGTCCCAAGATTCCTCATTTCCCTTGCTTTCAGATCTCATCCGAATAGCACAGCACCATCCACCACACAGCCCTCGGGAAGTTTCAGCTCTGTTATACCACTCGTTCAGGTAACATAAAAGAGTGTTTTCTTTTATGTAAGAGAGGTCTCCATGTGTAACATTCTGAGCCAACCCACACAGAGCACTTCAAACTCAAGGTTAGCACAAAACAGCAGTACGGTCTCCAGGAAAATCTTTACGATGGCACAAGAGCAACAAAACCAAAAGCTATGCAGGTACTTTACATCACCAATAAAGCTGGGGGTTCTTTTGTTTTGTTTGGAGATTTTTTTTTGCTCATTTTGTGTTAAGACTGCTGCAAATACACAAATTAGTCAACTGAGTATGTAGCATTCAAGTAAAAAACCCCAAACCTGAGCATCTCAGCGTAAGGATAAACATATGTGTAATGAATTTGGAAGAATCTAATCCTGGAAAAGACTGCACATGTGAGTTCTCTCCACCTCCACCCCCACCCTACACACACCCCCCACTCCTGTAGGCCACATGCCAAACAGATATCAACAGCCTTCCTTCAAACAATTAACATTTTGCAATAACAATGGCTTGTGAACACATGCAAAACTGATGAAACACATACCTCAGCTTCGCAGACCACAGTCAGTGCTCCACTCGGTACTTCCTGAGGTTTGGGGGAGGGGGAAGAGTTTGTTTGTTGTTTGTTTGGGTTTTTTTAAACGTGTATAGTGTTCAGTAGAGGTAGCAATAATGAGTATTACATATGCAGAGACAAAGAAAATCCGATCAAAGCTCAAGAAGTGCAAGTTTTTGGATGAAACAAGTGGTTTTCAGTCATGTCTAGAAATAGCAAATATTTTCCTGTTAATGTGCAGGGGATCAGATAATCTGTCATCCCTCATAAGTCCTAAGGTACAACACTGACAGCTGAACAGATGGCAGGCTAAAATCCAAACATCAGGTGGCATTGAACATCCCTCTCAAGCACGCTTTTTATTCTTGATTTTCAGCTTTCAGATGGAAAAGTGTGCTGTAGGGCCTCACTCAGAAGCACCTCTCTGGTAACAGTTCAGTGTATTTCATACTGAAACACTCAGGAACCTGAGGAAGGAGCTGGCAGTAAAGAGGTAGCCATGGTTAGGATGGAAAGCCATGTGTGGTTGGTGTTAATGAACTGAGGCTGAGAACTTGATTGACTTGATCTACACCACCAGTTTATGATTAGTGATTAAAAAAGGCCAATGCAGAGTGCTCACACCATTTTCAGTAATCACCATCAAGATGACCTCTCAAACCACGGCTCCATCACAAACTTCGGCAGCAGTTACCAACAGCAACTGCACCGGCAGCTGTCGAGTCTCCTGTAAGCTCCCTCTGTGCACAGTTTATTTCCAATTTTATCATGGCAAGGTGCTAATAAAGTACTTATCATACTCGTGGGGCTGAAACCATCCAGCAAAAATCCTTCATATTTGGGATCACACATAGCATGTTGACAAGTTGACAGATTTTGAGTCCAAAGAGAAACCTTCATATCAAAGACTATTTTCCTATATGATTAAAGCTTGCACTACCTATTTTATACATTGTTTTCTCTGTCAAAAAATGAACAATTTCCTTTCCAGAAGAGAAGCTGAGGAATCAAAACACGTTCAAAAAAGGTACCTATTCTGTCTTTCATCACAACCCTATCAAGATATTAAGCCTCAATTGTCTGAGATTACCAGCACATATCACGCAAGAAATAGCGCATAACAAGAGGTGATAGTTCTACTTAGCACTTGTACAATGTTTTCCATGAGCAAATACCTGAGCAAACATTAACTGGCAACAACTTTGTTTCTTTATCTTTGGCATGCAGCCTACAGGAGATGATTTAAGTGACCTTGCATTGTTGCAAACCTACTGGAGACAGAGTTACGTTATCTCCACTGAAATCAGAACTGCAGGGAAGCTGAGTAGCAAATTGAAATTCCTGATCATTTCAAACTCAGCAACTCAGTGTCTGAAAAGGAAAGGAATACTTAAAGGCTGGCGTCATGAACAATCGCATGGCAGAGACACTGAACACCACTGCGTCACAAGGTCATCCACAAAAGTCCACATGTGCTGGACTTCCTAAGAGAGTTTTAAAAACAAGAACAGTCTTGTTGTTCTGAATGTGTTCACTAAACAAAACATCCCTTGAAGTTAAAACAACAGACCACAGTTTTTCTCAAAAGAACGGCTTATCTGAAAACACTATAACCTAGGAGTCAGTGGTATGTAGGTAAGGAGCCTACACATTTCCCAGCCTTCCCAACTGAAATTTGCAGATTGTATTTCCCAGCAGCAAGCTCGGGTGGTGGGAGCAGAAATCTCACTTGCAGAAGGGCAGGATGTTGTTGAACTTGTCAGCAACACCTTACTCCAGTCTGCAGCGGCATCTCTCAGGACATTCAGAGCTCAGCAGGTGCCAGGAGCTGCTGCATCCCGGGCTCCTTTCAGATGCTGTGGCTCCAGCTCCTTGCTGTGACTTCCAAAGCCTGCCCTCAGTGCAGATACAGCACAGCGGCACTCTGCTGCACCGCACTCGACCGAGGCAGTGCCCTGAAAGGCCATGCCAAAAGATGCTGTGTTCATTAACTTCACCACAAGTAAGGTCTAGACCTCTAATTAAGTTGTCGAAAAAGCAAAGCGTGACAATGGCTTTCAAAGTAACTCATAGTGATATTATCTAAATGCCACTAATTGCTACAACAGTCTTTTCCAGCTTCACTTGACCATCCATGTTGCCTATTTCATTTGACTGATGGCTAATAACATTAATTATATTTACGCAAAGAGACAGAACACTTGCAACTTACAAGATTACATATGCCATTCTTTAAAGGTGGAAACAGCAGCAGTGCAAGTAACCTGTGCACATTTTACAACCAGAAGCGTCAATCCATTGCCCTCCTCATGCTTCCTGAGCTATGGTGCCTAGCTGGGGTAACTGGCCATGTGAATTGCATGAGGTCTGTTTGATACTGGAGACTGTATTTGTGTCAGACCATGAATTCCATTTGAATTGGAGATAAAAAGCACAACAGGGAAGGCAGGAAGCAGTTGGAGTGAATGAACAAGGAATGGTAACAAAAGACTAACGGCAGATTGTCAGTAAACCTCGATAATTACCCATTCACTGCGTAGCTTCTGTAGATAAAGAAGTGATTATTATCCAAGCAAACCATTTTTTCATGCTGAACCCCAGAATAATGCAACTGAACAGCAAGTCACTCAGCAGGGCACTTCTATCAGCCAGCAAGGCTGCCCGGAAACTTTCCTAGCAGAAGGGGACCACAGGCTGTGAAATGAAAGGGTCTTTCACCAGCAGAGAAGGGGAAAGATGACCTGACTAAAATGGTCATCCGAGACTGCAAGTCTGGGGACTGCGGGTGTGGAGGGAGGGAAGGTAGAAAAAAGTTAGTGTGTTCTTTGCTTAAATGATGACTGGAATTTGCAGCAGGTTGTGAGCTGTGCTCCAAGAACACTCAAGAGGGAAATGAAAGCGGAAATAAGTTTGCTGTCTTGCTGAGATATTTGTAGTTCTTGCATGTAAGTTTCTTGGGTGTTTTTTGTGTGTTTTGGTGGGGATTTGCTTGGGTTTTGTGAGTGGGTTAGTTTGTTTGCTTTTTGTTTGCTTTGTTGTTTGTTTGTTTTTTTTCCCCTAAAAAAACCCTGTGGTTAGTTTCAGTTTCAGTCAGGCTTTGAAGGCAGACTAGCCATAAGGTCAGGAAGGGAACATCCACAGTTGAAGCACAGGAAAGCAGCCTCTTTGTAACTCAACTGCAAGACTTCATTTCTCTAAGAGCAAGAAAGCAAAGGGCCTGAGAGCAAAAGTCAGCAAGGGAGACCAAGAGAACGTGACACAGTTCACCCAGACCAAGGAACACAGCTGGCCCACATCTAGCGACTTTGGAGGCACATGGTGGAATTTTGTGTGGGTTGGGAGGCACACAGCTCACACATGCTGCATGTGTGAAATTCATACTAAAGGCCACGATGGTTTTTTTTCATTCAGTTACTACTTTTCAGCCTTTTTAAAAGAGATAAATCAATCTTTGCATTTCAGGAACAGTGGCATTTCCTGCTAACATTACATCTAGGTACCTCAGGCCTTCTCTTTTCTTTTAAGCAATTACTGATGTTTTCATGTAATCCATTTCATTCCATTGGGTATAAAGGAAAAGTGATGAGCAAAAAGTTCACAACACGCTCACAACAAAACAAGAAAAAGTACATCTAAATCATTAGTAACACACAGCCAGATCACTGGCAATAAGTCCAGCTCCTGTCCACTGTTTATCATCTCACACATCATCAATACAGCAACTGAAGATTTATCTTTATTTTCAGATAGCAAAAGACGTAGCAGTAACCACACCACATGCAAACAATCACTCTCAGTAAGACAGAAGAAAGTAAAGCCAAGAATTAATTGTGTATATTTGTATAAATGAAACAATGTTTATCTTAACACAGGAAAAAACACAAGGGACTTTCTAAAAATAAAGAAGTTAAATCTATCCTGTTTGAAGTGACCATCTCCCATTGTAATGTCTTTTCTCAAAGTTCTAAAGATCTGAGCTACAGAGAACTCAAATGACTCTTCTCATCTTGAAATCACTCAGTAATTGTACTAAAACTAAAATATATCTAACAAACTACTTGATTACTGCTGGACACATGGGAGCTATTCCCTTCAAAAAAAGCCATGGAGTGTCAAAACACAGACTTAAAAATGACCACACTTCTCAAATGATTATCCAAGGATCCTCAGGTTTTCCTTACCCTTAAATATAAAAACATACGTAAACAAGAAATTGATAATGAGCATGAGACATACGAAAAAGACAGCTTCTAACAAAGTTTTAAGACTGAAGAACTACTTAATCAACAGATTTTAGTTACTTACCAAGGTCAAATAGTAACTCGCAAAGAGCCTTTTAAGTTTTGGCATTTCCGCTGCACAACTGCCTCGCAGTCAGTTGGGAAAAAGAGAAATCCAGAGGTTCAAAGTGAAATTGCCTGGATAATCTAACATGACCTTTTATCTGGTAAGTATATTTCAGTGGTAAGCAGGCTGTATGACACAGGGACATTGCCAACTCTGCAAGCAAAGTTTGTTTATTCAGCTATTGTGTTGACGATCCCACATTCCTCAATACTGTGTTACACACCACAGTGGTCTGTGAAGACCAGAGGACCTAAGGACCAAGGCACACATCTGAACTCGTTGTTTCTAGATAGGGACAGGAACAGTCCCTTATCTTTCAACATTTAATGCCATAGACATAAGACTTCCTTAGTGGATCGTTTGTAAATTCAGCAATTAAGCCATTAGAGACCATCCAAAGGAAGTGAAGGGTCTGGAGGGGAAGCCGTGTGAGGATCAGCTGAGGTCACTCGGTCTGTTCAGCCTGGACAAGAGGAGACTGAGGGGAGACCTCACTGCAGTTACAGCTCCCTCACGAGGGGAAGAGGAGGGTCAGGCACTGATCTCTTCTCTGTGGTGACAGTGACAGGACCCGAGGGAATGGCCTGGTGTTGTGTCAGGGGAGATTTAGGTTGGATATCTGGAAAAGGTTCTTCACCCAGAGGGTGGCTGGGCACTGGAACAGGCTCCCCAGGGAACAATTTACAATACTGACAGAGCTCAAGAAGCATTTGGACAATGCTCTCAGGCACGTGGTGTGACTCTTGGGGTGTGCTGTGCAGGGCCAGGAGATGGACTCAATGATCCTGATAGGTCCACGCCAAATCAGCACATTCTATGATTCTACGACTTGGTTTGGGTATCTGAGCTGACTGTGTCTACCTAGATTTTTAGTAGCATGCACCAGTTTCTGTTGACTAGTAAACTTAATAAGAAAATAGAGGTACTTGATGGATCTTCTTGATTCCTGATGGACAAATGGACGTCCATCGTGCATGGGCACTTCAGACCTATCGCTCCATCTTTCCTCCTGTCTGCTGCTAAACCTCCCAAAACATTGCTTATCTTGTCATTTCTGCATGGTAAACTGATTTTCAGAGCTGCTGCCCATTTTTCTTCGCCATTATTCTGCAAAGGGGAATACAGACACAAAGGCTGCAGACAAGAAAAAAAAAAATTCAACACCAAGCAGAACTGCACACAGTCCAGAACTGATGTAAGATGTACTGCTATAAGCTGTGTTAATAAGGTACAAGCCACCATAGCACTTTGTGTTTTATTACAAATGAAATTTCAGCTCACAATGAAAGTTGTTTCCTTTTTTTCCCCCTCTACTAGCAAGACAAAGTAGATTGACTAAAGACCTTGACTAAACTTCACCATCTTAATATTCTCCACAAGTACCAGAAAATATCTTAGATGGTTGTTTCTAAAAACACTTCACCATATTTTTTATACCTATTAAAATGCCATTGTAGGAAGCAATACAATTTCTAAATTCATAACAAAATATGTATTAACATTTCAAAACTATTCAGAGTAGAAAAAGAGTCTATTTATAGTTGAATTTGTCATTCTTGTAAAGGACATAACCACTGTTACAGGATTATAGCCTTCTATTCTGAAACCCATGACAAAGCCAAACAAAACACAGTGCAAGCATAGAGGCAAATCCCTATTCCAAGAAATTATTTTGTTTGGAGTCTTCAAGGACTCAACTCAATCTCCAAAAGTACTTCATGACTACATAAGAAGGCAAAAAAGTTTCACTATCTGTCTGATATTCCTGAGGCCACTAACAGATGCTAGTGCTGTGGATTAACCTCTAGATCTAATATTTGTCAGTTTCCAAAATCAAATACTAAAGAAGCAAGCTAAGCTTAGCTGCCTTTGCTTCCATGACTGCAATGAAGGATAAATCCAAGAGTCATGGGGAAAAGCAGGCAATTGTTTTGCATGAAAATAAAATCCACTTCAGCTGCCAGTGAAGAACATGTGAGATTTCACACCACCACATCTTCCCACGTTGTTTATCCTCCACATCACATGCACTGAGAATCAGACAAGTCTTTTATGCATCAGACTCTCTGCATGCAGAACATCAACTGCCCACACATGGCAGGCCTGAAGCAAAAGGAAAGAACAAGCAGGCACTCACCCTGGTTCCTTCCCTTAGGACGCATCTGAAGAAGGAGTTCCATTTCTCTCCAGGCATGAATAATGAAATGCACAAGTTTTCTGTTCAGCAGGCATGGGTGGCCTTGCCTTTCATCTCATCAGAGCCACAGCTTTCACACCTTTCTCCAGGCAGCCCCTAGAAACTCAGTTTTGGCTGCCTCAAGCCACTGCCGGGGGTTTAACTCTTACCTATTTGATCAGTGATTGAGCTATCTGCTGCCAGGCACAACCACCACAGCTCAGTATTAATGGATCAATCTGCACATCAATAACCTGTCTGTTCTCATTTGAATATTCCTATCAATAATGTGTGATTTACTAGAACACTCAGTCCTCTCATTACAGTGCTTTTTGCTAATTTGGATGCTCTGCACCTCACCAAACACACTAGGATTGCTCACACAAGATGACAAGAGATACAAACAAGTATCTGCTTTTTTGTTTTAATTAAAGATTCGCTTGGATCCTACTAATTAGTCCTAGACTGGACTACATTGCATGTCACAATCATCAAGATATTCTTTCGTTATCAAGACAAAGGCTGCCAGTGGTTTGTCAGTCCTTCCCTCTAAGGAATACTGCTGCTGCTATATCGAGATACCCTGCTGCAGGCTGTCTAGCTTATATTCTGATTTCTTCACAAGATGCACACACATTTTCTGTAATAGAGCTCAGCAGCTCGACAACCCAGAGATTTTCAACTTCCCCAGTACAAATCCACTGCAAATTAAAAACCCATAATGAAAAGATGCACAAAATCCTGAAGGGCAGTCCAGTGCCCAGAATCTCTCCAGAGAAAGAGCACACAACCCCAGGAAAAGTGAGTGGGCTGGCTGTGCTACCAGCCCCTTTACCATTCTCAAAAACATCCCTCTTACAGTTATAACCATTTCATCACAGTTCTTGGAGGGGCTGACATGAGAGAGAAATCCCTAGTAGTATCATAAATCTTATAAAACATTTTCCCCTTGATGCTTACAAGCAAGAGTGACCTGACCAATACCCCTAGTCACGCTCCCCATCAGGATCAGTTTACTCTAAACTCATTTCAAAGGCTGAGACTGCACACCAGGGCTATGCTGGGTTCTGTGGAATGCATCTAACATAACAACTTTGAGTAACTGCTGAATTCAGACATGTTCCCAGGAGCAAATGGCCCGTCAGTGGTGAGATAATTCTCATCTTTTTTCAAAACATGCTTTTCAATAATTCATGTGAAAGGCTGGAGGAGCAGAGGGAGAGCAAGGATTTGTAACAGGTTTTAAGTCTTCATGGAAGAAAAGGTAACCCCTAAGAGCTTCATGAGCCATGACAAAAATGCAAAGAATGTGTGTTCATTGTTTTTTTGGTTTCTTTTAGGAATCCACATCACATATCTTAGGGGTTCCCTTCCATCTCATGGGATAGGAAACCCAGAATAACATACAAGCATCCTATTTTCTCATCCTGTAACAGCATCTTTAACAGATTCAGTTAATAACTGCAAAGGATTATATAAATAAGCTGAAAATGAGATAGTTTTCACTGCCAGAGACAGCAGAAGGTTTCCAAATTTTATGGGTTAAAAAAGCCAAGAAATTTAACAGTCATTTGAAGATGCTAGTACAATCCTTCCAAAACTGAAGAGAACAGATGACTCAACCATATGGCTAAGTTCCACCAAAATTCTGTCTTGTAATCATAAAATATGATGTAATGCAGTTTGGTCCCAGGAGAAGGAAAGGCGTTAAGACATATGTGACATGCACAAGCATTCCCTGGATCCATCTGGCTAGCTGTTTTAAAAAGGTATTACACAAATAAACAGGGTTTTCTAGAAGACTCCAAGATAAATACTCTTAAGCCTTCTCTTGGAAAAGAAATGGATATTGCTCTTAAAAGCTACATTAAGGCATCAGCCATTATCATTACAAACCAAACAGGTATAATGAACACGTTGTTACACCTTTCTGCAGCAACGCAGCTTTAAAAAAGCTTGAAAGCAACCTGTGGTTTATTACTGCTTCACACTTAATAGCATGAAACTTCTTGGAAAAGAGTTTAAAGGACTATTTGGAAACCAAAAGAAGCTTACCTTTTAAAATACCTGGGAAAGAGAAAAGAATACACATAAATTCAGAATGCACATCACTAAGTGGCAAAGGATGCCATTTTCTGCATTATGCAAATGCTGAATGGAAAAAAGCTGCTGAGAAGGAAATCAGAGGAATCAACTGTAAGTGGTAAAGTACTCTTCAATTCATTCATTACCGAAATATGTGCAACAGAAGCCATCAATACCTCCATTACTCAAATATTTCACATAATCCCTTGGAATTAATGGCAACCATTCAGCACATTGTTATCACTCTGGTCCTCATTGTGACATTTAAGAAGGTATGCAGAGATGCCTTAATTAAGCATGTAATGTCTAAGAGTTATATAAAAAACCCCTCCGCTTGTTATTGTAGGTCGTTTAAATCCACCCACAATTCAAGTCAGGCTCCCAGAAAAATAAACTGATTCTAGCATGAAAACTGAAGAAAAATGACAAGCAGGGATAGTTTTGTTTCTCATAGTGACAAAACCAGCAAGGAAAAATTACTGGGGACTGACTGAGGTGTAACTACTCCAAGTCTGTCTAAAAAACACGATGTTACAATTGCCCCCATGTTATAATATTTTGCTCTGCAGCAACATAGACTGGAGCCTGCAGGCCTGAGCACATACTGAGTATCCTTTCTCTGTAACAGTGTGTACACTTATCCACACCAACAAAAAAGTTTAGAAGAAACTAAGTGTCAGCAGAAACCAAGAAGCCAAGAGACCACACAAGAGAACCAGGAAAAGTACCCATGTTTCCCGACTACCGCTCCAATTTATACGAATTCAAAGTGCTGGGAATCATCAGGTAAGGCATAAAGAAAGAACCGGAACAACTACGGGCTGTATTCACCAACGTGCATCTTCCTTTAAAGCTGCATTAGAGCTGGAAAAGTTTCAGAAGGGCAAAGATGATCCAAAACAACATTTATATGCAGATCAAACAGGCTAGGGTACCTCAGCTTAGTCAAACTAAGGGGGACATAAAGATGACAAAAACCACGGATATGGGGAGATGGACAGGGACCAACTATTACAGCACAGAAGAGGGACCATCACGTGAAGGTGGAATCAGGTCAAAGTAAAACAACAGACAGACAATACCAGTCTTGTGGAAGTCCTCTCCAAGTGATGCCATGATGATTTTTTGCTTTTTCATATACCCCTATTATATACCCTTTTCATATACCCTTTCAGACAGCTTTGCATGTATCCTTAGTGCTTTTAGCCCACATACTTGTAATTCCCTAGGTCTGATAACCAGCTTAGACCAAAGTTCTGTTAAGCCAAGAGACCAAACATATTGGAAGCCTCGCAGTTGGGTCAGAAAGCCCCAGACACCAAGGTCCTCTCCAGAACACATTCTGTAAACTAAGATAGGCCCCCCCAGGGAGAGGGTTCCTCAAGACGGGGGCTTCTGTTGAGCCTCTCATTGAGGAGTCTTCAATAGATATGCTGACCTGCAAGGTCTCTAACTGTATGCGCGAATCATCCTGGGGTGCATTTGTGCAGTGCATTGTTCGGGGGGTGCACCCTGGTGCATTCTTGGGGTGGGCATCCTGGTGGGCACTTTTGGGTGTGCATTCTTGGTGTGCACTCAGGGGTGATTTCTACCTGGATGTGATGCACCAAAAGATCCTAGAATAAATAACGAAGTAAAACCCTTTTTCCCCTCTAACCGTGTTTACCTTTTAATTCTAAACTCAGGGAAAGGCAACACAAGGATGTTGCAGACAATAGGTTTATGTGGGTTCACGGAGGGACTGATCAAACATTAGGCAGAAAGCTTCACTGTGGGTTTGGAAAAGAGTTTCCACATGTGCAGGAAACTGAGCTGAAAATACTAAGCAGCTAGGAAAGTATTAAGGAGAAGTGTCATATGCACGCTCAGTGCTTGCTCTTCCCTGGATATGCCCCAATAGGCACTGCTGGAAACAAAAGACTAGGGACCCTCAAATTGACTGTTCTATTTGTAACAGAACAGAAACGTGATCAGCTCCATTGGGGTTTTTGTGCCACAGCTCCTATCCCCGCTCCAGCTCTGCAGAACGAAAAGCAACAACATGTTGGTGTTTGTACAGCCTTATAAGTACGAGGACCAAGTCAGGCTAAAAACACTGGCCTAAAGCAGCGGCTAACTACACATGACAACACTGCTTTTCTTCAGTAGCGAGAGATGGAAAGGAGAAAGAAAAAAATGCAGAATTGCTACCACTTGTGTGCTTCACCTCACCAACAAGCACAGTCCTAAGCAAGGAACCCCTGTGCTGAAGCAACCTCCACACCATAGCTCTGTACAGATCTCTCCGCTCTTTCTCGAGTATCTGAAGACAAGGAAGGAAAGTGAGGCAGCAATCCTGAATTTAACAGGTCAGCTCTATATCACCAGACCAACATTTTTTAAAAAACAGCAGAGCAAAAGTGGTTTAAAGCCACCAGATTTGGCTATGCTGCCTTAACCACTCAGGCAGAAAGCTGATTGTATGTTCGTCTCAGGCCCCAGCCACCAATTTCTATAATCTTCTGGCAAGAGATTTTAATGGTAACTTGAGTCAAGGGATGAAGTCTAAACCGAGGACAGGCTACGCCACAATTTAATTCACGGTTTGAATAAAAACCTCAGCATGGATGAAAAGGGTCATTCTGACGGGCTGAGGACACATTTTTACTATGAAAGGATACAACTTCAGTGGACTACCATGTCTTATATGAAATATATTTCATGCTATGCACATCCCATTATTGAATTATTTATTGAACCTGCCATTTTGAAAGCTAAATATCTATTTATGTACCTAAATATGGATTTGAAAAGGAAGTTTTCAAGAACCCTCATGCTAGTAAAAGAGTATGTTTTGAAACTTTTGAATTATCAATTACCACATTTCAGTTTTGTTTCATCCTTCTAAAAATCTTCACTGCACTAAGGAAAAAAAAAAATCAAGGACTTCTCTTTGGAAAGCTCTGCATAGTATTTCACAACAGCCCTGCAATTGCTTCAGAAAATCAAATTTTAAAGATTTTGGCCTGGTACATTATTTGAATGGGAAGAGGCTGACAAAGCTAAGAAAGTTAAATCAACCTCCTGTTACTCTTCCAGAAGAGGTTACAGTGAAGATACTGCTATTAGGAAAATCTGGGAGTAATATTACCATAGTGGTTACGGACACTACAGTAAAGTGTGAACAGACAATTCCTCCATAACCTCACCACAGAACATTGCTATCTGCTTGAGAAAATAAGGCTCAAAATGCTCTTCAGCATCTCTAAAGAACTCCACAAGGCTGAACGATTATGCACTGGAAAGTGTTTCCTTAGGAATGAGGGAAGTTTTGGCACGCACCCTGCAACGTCACTATAAATTAAACCTCTGTGCTGCAGCTGTCCAAGGCTTTGTACTCAGTCCCTGATACAACACGTTGCCTCAGGCTGCTTGCTGAATGCCTGCCCAGCCACTGAACAGGTTTTATTGTGATCCCCCTTGTAAAACCGGGGCTGTTATGCTCACTACAGCCTGGCCATCCCCAGCGCCACCTTCTTTTAGGCAAATGCTCGTGACTGAACAAGACATCAAACCTTGTGCCAAGGCTTCGTGATCGCTCGATGGTCACCTGCAGCCTCCACGGCATATTAAAAAGGACTTTCATGCAATAAAAGCTTTCACACTGTAAATTAAAAGAAAGAATCAACATCAGGTATAAATGAGGGAAGGAGAATTCTGCCATTCCAAATTTAGTTTTGTGTTGGTAGATTGTTTTGGTTTGTTTTGGTGTGGGGTTTTTTGAGTTATTTTGAGGGTCTTTTTTTGTTTTGCTTTGCTTTGTTTTTTAATGAAGGCAGCAAACATCCTCGCAAAAGAGAAACATTCTGAGAATATTACATTTTTTGGAAATAGAAGTTGTAGAGTAATATTGAGCTTCACGGGTAGCTAGCCACTTCCTTAGCTTTGTTTTATTTTAGAATGCGTCATTCTTTTATTTCTATGCCTATGCAAAAAGTTTTCCAAACATTTAATGTCAGACAGGAAAGCTGCAGTGGAAAGTGGATGACAGCCAATCTAACTGAGCTTTATCAACACAGTCCATACATCCTGACACACTATACATGCCCTAAGTTACCTCAAGCACTATAGCCAGTCATGCCACTGCTATTTGAAGAGACGTCACAATTTTGCAAACAGAAACGATGGAATTTCAGTGTAAAGTCCAAAATAACATACCGTGTTGTTTATGATCCATATGCTGTTTGCATGAGATTGGAACACGCAATAAAAAAGGCAATAAAAATAATCCTTGCATGTAAGCAGAACTAGAAAAGTCAGGTGCTGTAGTGCAACACTTTTATGACTTTTAAGCCATCAAAAATGTTTATGTTTAAGAAGCATATTATTAGCCTGCAAAACTCCAGGCTTTATTATATATTCCTCTTTCTGCATATGCACCTCCCACCAAACCAAGTCAATACTGCTTTTCAATTGGCTGAAAGAGCAATCACTGTGCAGACGAGCACAGAGAAGATTTGTTCTCAACCCAAGAAGTTAATCACGTTTCAAGACATGGTCTCTTCTGACCTTGGCAGCTTGGGAGTGAATTCTAAACACTTTCAGAGAGGTGGCAGAGCCTGTCTCACATGGATGATCTCTACAGAAAACATTGGAACAAAAACAGAGAGCCAATTACTTGCGCTCAATAAAAATCGATGTTTCTTGCTACTGCACCCAGGCAGCCACTACCAGCACTTATTTTAGATACAGCTACTGAGTTATGTTAGGAAAGTCCTGGTTACCGTGGAGGCCACTCCCATACAGCTCTGACAGAACTTACAACATGTATTTCACCAAAATTTTTCTCTCTTTTGTATACAGTCAATTTCTACATATTTGAGCAAAACACAAGGACACCAAAGAAAAGCAAATTAGTTCATACTTCAGCTACTCTCCCAGCATAGCTAGAATTTCAACATGAAGTAAAGGAGAAAATAATTGTGTCCAGATCCTACTGTATAGGTGAGTATTAACACCATGGTGTGATAGAAGGCTTCTGTACACACAGGGGGTTTTCTTTGTTTGTTTGCTTTTGTTAGGGATTGTACAGACAACAAGTAAGTATCATACCAAAATTATTCATTTAAGAAGGCCTTCTTCTCACCAAATGTAGAAAATGTACCAATTATTTCATTGGTTTAATACGATCTCTGGGATGGAGAACTGGTGTTTTGGGATGCATGATGGAACAAATATTCACATTTACTTTTAAAATAACAGAACAGCAGACTCATCTTGAAATTGCCCCTTCTAAACTGAGCCTAAAATCATTTGTAGCTGGGAAATAAACCGTGGAGCCCCACAATAAACACAGTCACGGGAGAACTGGAAGAGTCTATGAAACAGGAGTTTAACACATCTGTGATGATGCACAGTATTCAAGAATACTTTTGTTCTGTTTCTGAAGACAGCCCCAAAGGGCATTTCTTGCACCAACAGCTGAAAAAAAAAAGGCAAAGAATCCATTCAAATAGTACAATTGTATCCGATTTGCATGGTTAAGCATTCCAGTTTCCTTAACTGTTTATGTGGGAGGATGGAGAGCGTTATCCTGGGGACCTTTTCCACAGTCAGCCAGACTGAGCTGTATGTTCTGTATTTACCTGTGCTCCACACAGCTGGGTCAGCTGGTCTTCAACAAAGTAAAAAGATTAACTCTTTGCAAACTATTCACTTCATAGTCAATCTAGGAACACAGACACGGGAAAGGGAAAGTTTATAACCACTCAATTAAAAAGTACACACTTACACGTGTGTATTTTAAAGCTGCCACAGGGAACTTGAACCCAATTTTCACCCATTATTAAGGTACATGTACATCTCAGGGATAATCAATAAGACAGAGTAACATGGTCAACAAAAGCTACAGGCTGGTCACAACAAGGAAAACATAATATGTTTAGAATTCATTGCATTGATTTTACAATTTCCTCCTATTTTAGCATTTCTTCTGAACAGACACATGTACCCATATTTAGGTTTCTGCCTTTTCTTACTGCATCTGTGCAGCTCACCTACTCAGAAATCAAAACATATGTGATACTTGCACTGTTTTTTTTTTTAAGAAACAGAATGTTTATCACCAAATTGTCAGAAGGGAATTCCTGCATAAAATCAGGCTCTAGGAAAACAGACAGCTCCACTGCCTCACTTTAATTCTGTACACAGTGTTGTCAAACAGGGCTTCTAGATCCTTTCAGTAGAGATATGTTCCCTATTATGTTAGCACTTGTAACACCCTCCTGCTCCACAAGACTGCCTAAGGAGGAACGAGTGATCCGTGCCATCTCCTCTGCCCTACTGACACACAGCATTCATGCAGTGGATTTGCTTTTGCAAAAAACCGACTTGATATTTCTTTCTCTCAGGAAGTTAAGCAGACATTTACAGAAATCTACGAAAGCCAATCCAACACCACAGTTTAAGCTCTTTAGTTACTTGGTCCCAACTTCTCTCTCAAACCCTCAACCCTTATGTTTTATCAGAAGTACAGTGAAATTGATACCTTACTTACCACTGCAGCTACCTTTCATGCTGCTCAGTTCCTGAGCTACAAAAATCTTCAACCACACCACACCTGCAAGAACTCCTCTCCCACTAGGCAAACCGCTCATCTTCTGCTTGGAGCAGAGCCAGGCGAGCAGTGAGCAGCAGATACAGCAGGAGCTGAAATTAACCAGCTCAACAGCACGCACACAACTTGCAGACAACATGCTTTACAAGGTGTGAAGAATGTCAAGTGTTTTCAAAGGAAAACACTGGTTGCAGAAGGTTCCCCTTCCTATAGGCCAAAATACCAAGGCTAAGCAAGACAGTCAGTTATCTTTGCATATTATGCATAATTACAGATCTATTTTTAGACTCGAAAGGTGTATTTTTCCTTCACCGTGTAAATACTGTGAAGTTGTACACAAAAATAAGATGGGTTTTTACTCATGACTTACATTCCAAACCTCAAGCAGGCATCAAGTTCTTCTCAAGATAAAAATCATTTAAAAATTCTTTCTGGTTTTAATTTCTTTTGGTGAGAATGCTCTAAAGAACAGAGGGTTGGGAATGGAACATATTTCTGCTCATATTTTCTGAGTTAGCCTTCCCCCCTCACCCCGAACTTTCACCTCCTTGCAGACGTTCATGCCTGTTGAAAATTAAAATGTCTGCATTGCAGGATGGGCCATTATAATTCAACACATGCTGTTTTGGAGGAGAAAAAGCATGTTTTTGAAATAGCTCTGTTACAGGTCAAGAATGTAAAGCAGAGTTCATATTTCAGATGACAATGGGAACCAGAGCTTTTTCTTGCAAACCCAACCCAGCTTACAAGCAATGAAGGAAAAAGAAATCTGTGCAGTAAGGTCTTTGCCATTTCTTGAATCAGGCATTTAAGTATACTAATGAAGAGGCCACTGACTGCTTGTGTTTTACAAAGGGCAGCATTGCAAAGTCCCATTTTTACCACTGAATGAGTTTCCAAGGTTTGCTTTTCGAACATACTTTCCTGCTGCAGTCTTTGCTCTGCCACAGATGACTCAATGGGCAATTGCTGGCTCCATATCCTTCCAGAGAGCATCCCAGGCTCACAAAACAACTGCACCATTGAAGCATCACAAGCAGAAACAGTACAGCTCAAATGAGATGGTATCACAACTATGTATTATATTCCTCAAAGCTATGCAGACTGTGGTTTGAGGCATTTTGCTACAAGTCCCAACAACTCCCCACAGAAGAGGGCAAAATCTCATTGTCTCAATAACCTAACCCCTCAACTCTTTTGGTTCATCTACTCCAAGCAATCCTTTTCTGCACTTAGATTCATGTGTGTGCTTAAGAGAGAAAGATTATGGAAGTCATTGCATTTGTGCAATATCAGTGTAGATGCTCCCTACAGTGGATCCTCTTGCATGCTGGTCTCAGAAGAGAGAGGAGAAGCCAAGTAAAGTCAAATAAGACCATGAAGAGTTCTTATCAACAAAGGAACATCTCCCAAGCTATACCACAGAACCTGTATTGCAGAATTTGTACACTCCTCCTTGTGTTTTGTCTGAGATGCAAGCACCCGTCAGACAGATTCGCTATCACAGTAACACATCTTGACTGTTCACTGCATTACAGCACCTTGTCCGGGTAACAGGCTCATGGGAAGAGCTCCTGAGAAAACCAGAGAGAATGCTGTATATATCTCCTGTACAGAAGATGCAGGTTTTGCATGAAAATTACCTAATGACTGCCAGTTTTTAGGCAAAGTCTCCTGAGACAAGGCATCTCAATAGCTTCCTCCCCTAAAACCGCTACTTGGTTGGAGGAGGCAGCAACCTGAACAGAGCAGGCACCAGGCAGACAGCATTCCTGCATACACATCCTTAGACATGCAAGAGTCAATAACCTCTGAAGAGTGAAGCTGGAAAATTCATATCATACAAAAAAGCACAATTATGATAATGTCAAAATACCTTATTGCCTTGGTTTGAAAGACAGGTGTTTAGTAAGGAAGGCAGGAGCCTCCCTTGGAACAGAAAATGTAGCCCCCTTCCCTCCGAATTACCATAATTTTGAAATTAAGGGGCTTTCAGGCAAAGATATGAAGAATAGGAATAACAGTTCTTTACTTATATATATATATATACGTATATATATATAAAAATATATATAAAATAAGGCAAACAAACACCAATAACTGTGTCACTAACACCAAACAGAACCAGAACCCAGTGACCCCTTCCCGGCCCCAGCCCTTTCCCCTTGGGTGCAGTGACGCTCACGGCCGGCAGGGGCGCTGGCGGCTCCCGCTGGACAGGGCGGGTGCGATGGTTCCCCCGCGCCTGCAGGGGGCGCTGTGGGGCGAGCGCAGGGAGCGTGTGGCAATGGCAGCTGGGCCGGGCCGGGAAGGGAGGGGAGAAAGGCTTCACAAACCCCCTGGGCAGCCGATCCTGGTGCCCCGGCAGGACTCTCGGGAGCAGCAGCTGGAACAGCAGGGATGAGCACAAAATCCCGGGTGGTAGGCGAGAGGTATCGAACTGCGGAGCTGCAGCGGGAGCCCCGGGATGTCTGGGCAGGCAGGGGTGCGGCACTGCAGTACAGCGAAGGCTCGGAGCTGCGGCAAAGGAACAGCGGAGGCCGGGGGTAGGGCAGCTGTGGCCCGGCTCCCAGCGGGGCAGGGAAAGGCGGGCTTGGGATCCCCTGGTTTTCCCCTGAGGTACCCGAGCAGATGGTGAAAGGGTCCCTCTTTTAGTGAGGTAGGGTGTTAAACAGGGTCCCAGTGCAA
>VXAZ01008537.1:0-18683 GCA_013399875.1 Gymnorhina tibicen | reverse complement strand
CCACTCCCTCGGGTTTCTCCCATTGGTTTTGTTACCCCAACTCTGCCCTTGTACCGCCCCTATGCCCTGAGACCATTCATCCATGTGCTCTCTCCACCCGCTACTTCCCCAAGACAGGGACTCCAGGCCATGTGCTCACTCTCGCTCTGCCTTGGGGATTAGCGAGTCAGCAGCCTCTCTCCCTCTGCCTTGAGCACCATGCCATGCGCTGGCCCTGTGCCTATGGGGGCCAGCACATGTGCTGGTCCTAGACTTTTGGGAGTTAGCATGGAATAAAGACCTTCTGCAATCTCCATGCAAGGGAGCCTTCTCGCCTCCTTTATCGCCACCTATGTTGCAGAGTCGACAGCTAGCCGGGACAGAGCGGGCAGCCCAGAAGGGCAATGGGAAAGTGGAGCAGCTGCTCTCCTCAGGATGGCCCCACAGTGCTCTCTGGGAAGGTTGCGGCTCGCCATACCAACGCAGGAAACTACACACCACAACATATGGGGAAAACTCTTTAAGAGAAAAAGAAAAACAGAAGGAGAACTCCTAAAACCCCAACACTTACCCTCTTTCGTGTCTTGTCTGAATCAACAGTGTAAAAGTAGCAAGCAACAGGATGCAAGTTGTACCATTAAAGTTCTCAAAACAATGACAGTGACAGAATATGACTGTTCTTTGACAAGAGGTTACACCTATCAGCGTAACATGATCCTATCAACATAACATACGTGATACCAGGTAGGAAAAAAAAAATTGTAATGTCGCAAAAGGCAGAGGTCTACTTATTTTATTAGAAACAGTGCAGGCAGATGTGTGTCAGAGTTCAATTTATCCTAACATTTCCGTCAGGGTTGAAAGTGCCATTGCACAAAGCACTGGAGAAAAAAATCTACCCTTAAGTATTCTCAAATTGCAAGTATAGCCAGATGCTTGATGAACTCAAGACAGTCTCCAGAACAGCCATGTTAAGTAGCTTTATTAAACAAGTTCAATGCAATACTACTTTCATAATTCCAACTATTTTATGGAGTTGAATCAGATCTGCTAAAAAGTTTATTTAGCACAGGAAGAAATCACATCCCTATTCTTAAATATAAATTGTCAGCTTTAGAAACGGGTCCCAGCTGCTGACTTTCTGTTAGCACTACTTTGTGACCAAGAGAAACCTTCAGCCCTTGATAAAGCTGGTTTTAGCAAACCCAGCAATAGGGGTTTGAGGGTCCTGTTCTTATTCCAGAATTGTTTCTCTAGAAATACAATTTAATTTGGTGCCATTTCCTTCCCCCACCCCAGGCCCCCAGGGATTTATGCAATCATTCTATACCAGTATACCTACTCCAAGATTACCGAAAGCTAGAAAGCAGTCTCTAAGATAAATAAGCGCATGCAAGTTTCATGAAAGACTGATTATATTGACAAGAATAATACTGTGCTTCCACCAAAGGCTGCAGCATGAGCTTAGCTGTTGTGTTTGATCTGTCAAATGCCACAGAGCTACCTGCACTACCTGCTTTAGCGATTTGGAACAGCCCCACAGACACTGTGTGATGCCTGGCAGGCACGTGGGGCACACTGGAGAGAGTGATGGCAGAGGGTTGCCTCTGCACAGATGCCAGAGAAAGGGCAGAAAAGGCAGACAGTGAAGGCCAGAGCGGGAAACCCACAGGTACTGCGATAAAGTGGAGGAGTACAAAACAACCATGCAGGGAGGCCACAGTTCACTAGTTCTGCTTTTCACAAAGGACCTTGTGAAATCTAAGGAATCTAAGACTGATTCTGCCCAGTCCCAAGAAACATTGCAAACGATCTTAAGATGTTTCCTAAACGGGTCACTTTACTTTCTTACAGCTTCTGCAGGGCATGTGGTCGTATTTTCAACATAAACCAGGGAGACTTTTTTTCTCAGAAAGGAGGTTTAAATTGTGGGATCAAGAAGGAAGGTAAGAGAGATCACAAATAGAACTTTTTAACACCAATGCCAGCAACTCCAGCCCTCACCTTGCATGCAAAAAAAATTAGTTGATTGACTCCCTTAAAAGCACTCTCTGTATTGAGTCATTGAGGAGGGAGAACTGCATGAACACTATGCTGCTTTCCACTACTGGAAATAAGATTCTCTCTCTGTCATTCTTATCAGCTGAAATTACATTCTCCCCAGAAACTGCTGTGCATGGCAGCCCTGACAAGCTTACATACTAAAAGACTGAGACAGTTAAGCATTAAGTAAGAGAACACAAATTAACGTCAACTGCTGATTTTCCCCACCACTGCTTTCTTGTAACAAAGACTAAGAGCGTTGTAATTAACTTTCCTCATGAAATGCTATGTTCTAAAGTTCGGCCTAATTAGATGCAATATAATTCTTGCCAGAAACAGATAATGTGTGTCTTTCATCAACTTGGGTGATTGGAATTTATTAATGTTCAGCATGTCTGCATAGCACAAATTATGTTTTACTGTCTGCTCCACAAACAAGCACGGTGTCTCTTTTAAGGTATGATCATCTGCCTTTGGTACTTTTATAAGCGGGAAATGTGGCTTTCATTTTAGAATGAAACCTCATAAAAGAAGAACCCCTCAAACTGGAAAGGCAAGAAGGGAAGATAAAAATAACAGCACTAAGCATAGCAAGATCCTGGCCCAGTACAAGCTCTCTGTGGTACAGACAGACACACAATAAGCTTGCAGGGAACAGCAAAGGGATATGGAAAGAGGGAGGAAGGCACAGCTTAGCAGCAATGCAGTATATAAAAATTATAGCAGTAACAACAACTAAGATCTACTGGTAAGCACAGTGCCTCAAGGGCAGTGTGAAAAAGCCACATGAAGAAACGCCAAAAAGATCCTCAAAGCTGCAGGAGGACAATGGAGGCCCAGGCCAATAGTAACTCACTCACAAGCTGGTATCTTCTGAAGTTAGTTTAGCTTGAAATACTTTTGAACTCCACCCACTATCAGCTGAAGAGAAAACAAGGAAAAGAACATGGATGATGATGATTCATGTCAGTGCAAGCTCCTATTTTTCTATTTCAAATGAAACTCAGACTCCATGTCAATAGACATATTCTCTTTTCCTCTAGTTTTTTTCTTTGTTTTGCTTCCAACCAAGAACTTTTCTCCAGGGCTCGGCAGTGGTAGGCAATCTCAAATGTCTTAACCCTTTTCCCACAAAGGGAGACTGAAGTGACCTCCCCACGCCTGCAGGAAGCAAGTAGTGTTAAAGATCCAGCAAAGGTCTTGCTGACTTGGCCAGAGTATTCTTGAAGGAGAAAGAAAAATGGTAGGCTGTCTCCTCTGTTGGTGTCTTCCCCTACCAAAAGAGGAACAAACAGAAAACTGACCAGAAATGCAGGGTGAGGGAGGGGTGTGACACCAGAAGTTCTATAATTTTGCGTCTTCCCTTACAACCCCAAGCTGCAACAAATCACACATTTGATAAGGATGCATGCATTAATTGCATGGAAAAACCAATTAAGTCTGGAATTACGAGTGTCAGAAAGACTAGAGAAGACCCTCTAATTTCATTATAAGGTCCTGTTTAATAAGTTTAATAAGTTACAGTGATCAACAACCATGGTTTTGATCTCATGTAGCAGACAGTCAGGTCATAGATTCTTAGCATACTACATGCCTTCTACACAACCATTCAGTGTTAATTATTGTTATGGGTGATGGATTTCATAACCACAGTTCCTAGTCCTCTTTAATAATTACTGTTGTGCAAATATTTCTGACTTCTGTAAACACTGTTACAAGAGATCACCTAAGCCTGGTGGTCAGCAACGCTGCTGAATCCTGGAAAGCCAAATCACGGTGTCCAGAAGCTACAACTGCATACTCCTAACGGGACAGGAACTGGAGATCAGTAAGTTTAAACTCCTGGTCTTGTACCAACACTACTGGTCAGCTGATCTAGTTTTATCATACTTTAGATGTCCTGGGTTGACATCCAAGTTTGAAAGAGCCCAGGATAATGCCTGATGTGACTATTTAAGGACATTTTAAGACAAGAAGTAGGTTAGTTTTGGAACTTACACTTAATATGTATGTGTTTGAAATGACTTGTGAAGAGAGAAGACCATAAAAAATCCATATCACACACTCTGTGAAGGAATTTAGTGCATTTCTGGTCTAGTCTTGCATGTTCATTGTGGCAGGGCTCTGGCAAACATTGTGAACGTTTGCAAGATTTGCCCTACTAACCAACTACCAAATGCACCCCTACAATCAGCCAGGTCAGGTATGAGAAGATCTATGAGCTTTTAGATGAGAAAACAGGTGTTAGGAGAGCCTCCACTACATCTGTTCAAAGCTTCAGAAAGCGGTGACTTACTCTAGAGCAAGTAACCCTGCCCATAGAGGAAGGGACTTACCTATGCACAGCAGGAAGCCCAAGCTGATGCTGTGTACAGATCACTGCATCTCCAGAAAACAAGCTACTTCCCCTGCAGCTCTTTGAAACACCTACTTCCAAACTTTCTTTTCTACAAGATGTTCCTTTGTGTTGCCTAACTGGATATTCTAGGTGACAAGAAAAACCAGCAAAGAGATATAAACAGTCTTAAACATTTCAGTTAGTGTATGATATAGAAACATTTGAATCTGGGACTGGGGGTTTTGGTGGGGTTTTTTGTTTTGCTTTGGGTTTCTTGGGGGGTGGGGGTTGACAGTTTGTAAGAGCATGGATTTGGCAATATGTAAGTTTTTTTCAGTTTTCTATACCGACACTTGAAGACAAAAAAAAGGCTGCTTTAAAGAAAACGTATCTAGAAACAGAAGAATTAAATTCAAGACATAAAGTCAATAAATGGGGATAGTACTGCATAAATTCACGTCCAAATCCTGAGGACAGTGGTAATAATTGGAAATTGTGATGAATATTCTTCTCATGTTAATAGTGTTAATAAGATAGCACACCTACCACTTCTAACAGATCAGAAATAGCAAGATTTCTGTTTCACCACACTTGGTCTGTATACAGTTGTATTTAAAATCCAGACAGTTTTCTTCTTTAAATTGCAGGTAAAGGAACTTGGATGATGTAACTTAAGAACACAGTGAAACCTGCCCCTATGCTCAGCACACAAATGCTCACAGCAGCTGAAGCATGCAATGTGAAATAAAGCTGGTTAAGAGAAGACAAGGGAATTGGTTAGGGAATAGGGGCTTCTTGGCATTCCTTTAAGCCATTTTCTGTTCACCCTTGTGGAGTGTAATATAACGCTAAGAAAATATATCTGACCTCACTCCTTTCAGCTGCATTAAAAAGGTTTTAAAAGCAATTTAAATATCAGATTGCACATTCATAAACAACAGAAAAGAAAGAGGTTATACATATAATTGCCTTCATCTTCCACTAAGACAAGTTGGGGGAGTTTTTCTTGCTTTTGTTATTTTTTATTTTCATTTAATGAGAACTTTTGATTTTCCCTGGGAGACGAGGTCAACAGACTAGGGCACTTCCTGTCTGCAGCAATGTCGTGTGCTTATGCAGACATGAGTCTTCTGACAAACAACTGATTTATTTCAAAGAGGGGGTCATTACAATCATGGCATATAGCAAGATCACATTCTTTCCTACTTGTTTTGCCTAATCACTATGGATTACTCAAACATACTTGAAAAGAAGATGCATTTCAGCTGTGTGTGAAAACTGACAATTCATCCAAAATCCCACACACACACTGAAAACAGGAGGAGACATGTTCTAGGTCAGATCACGATCATGCATTGACAAAATCTGTGAGTAATCCTACAATTGAACTACTAAAATGTAAAAGATGTGGTCCTACAAAGTTCTTAGCAACTTGTCATGATAAAATCAGGTCTCAACTTCTCAGAAAAGATGATTAAAGGAGACTATCATCAGGGACATTTACAGCTTCTATATTTAAAGTCGCCCCTCTGAATCTTGCTGATGGAACCCTCATGCAGTTCTATTACACACATTTGGGACAAACTCAAGTGCCCTGCAAAGCAGGTCAGATCTCCAGCAGTGTGCAACACTAGCCACCCACTGATTTTAAACAGGGGGAGAATCAAGAGACGGAGGCTTACAACCATAGCCAGCTGACATACCAAAGTCAGAAGAGTCTGGCGAGACCCAAGCTATGCACAGCTCAGCGAGTTGTTAGTCTGGGCATGGTAGAAGCTGCTTTTCTCTCCTTAGAGAGCATTTACACAGTCCCCATGTTTCCACAGTATTTGAGCACTGCAGAATTACTATTCTATCCACAACAATTACCCCATTTAAACATTTTTCCACACCTCTCCCTTACTTTTTGGTGTGAAAGTGGGATAATAAGCCCCTGGACAGGACTGCAAAGAATTGCATGGAAAGATGAGGGGTTGAGCCTTTTTTCCAATCTTCCGATCTTTCCTTCCTTTACTGCACTGCATTGGCAGTTCTCATGCTGTTCAACTAGCAGCTTAATGAACTCCAATGGCAAGATTTACAGTATCCATTCCACCCCCCCAAATCAGATTGTACTAAGTTTGTTTACAGCCATCTTCAGTGCATGTACCACGTACAAGATTGTTTTTCTTATGTCAAAGAATGTAATTTTTAAATTGTGTTTGCTATGTGTACACAGCCAAAACAACCCTACGTTCATAAAACTGAAGATACTGAGGACTGCCGAGGTAATTTACAGACCAGTGGAGGGTGGGAGGAGGGGATCCAAACATCAGAAAAACTATTAGTGTTTAAAACAGAAACATAAATTTAAGAAAATTAAAATTCTGCCCCAGCCACAGTTATTAAACCTATGGGAGTTATCCAAGAGACAGGAGAGGAAAATGAGTGGAAGAATTGCTACTGCCAAAAAGCAGGAAGAAATTTGTCATTAAGTAGTATTTATGTACAATTTCTAGATAGCAGACTTTTTTCTTGTTAGCTTATAGGCAGACACAACCACAGCAACCACTGCAGCAAACAGGCAACTTAGCATTTCAAGAGTAAATCATAAAGTGACTTGATCTTCACCTAAAAGTATCATGATACCTTGGGCTTGGAAGTGGGAGGAATCAGATTATAAATCTAAATTCCAGGCATGGAAACTCCCTTGCATGGAGTTCCATGACATAATAATTACATTCCTATGCTAGCAGAATAAAAACACTAAAAATGACAAATACATTTCAGCTACAAGTTAATTTACTAAACTCGCTTTCCTGGTCTCTGAAGAACGCTTACTTCATGTTCTTCCATTTTGCATCAGAAATTCTCAGATTGGACTGGGTGCCTTCCCTTCAACACTTCAAGGCTAAATGAAGTAGATGCTGTGTATTTTACAGAGTGAAACAGCAACCAGAGTTGCTTATTTGCCCAAAACTATGCAATGTGAGAATGAGTGAATGAGAAGAGTCTCGACACCAAGCTTCTATGGCCAAAGGAGGGTCCCATGCTTCCCCAGCTAGCTTAAATTAAAAGAAGAAAATAATAAAGAAACTTAGGTGTTTACCACCTCATGTGTAATGACTGAGCAAGCATCCACATTTAAAAATGAGAGAAAACATACCATGCATTATCCCAAAACCCTAGGCAATGTAACAGAAACCAGTGGTCACCCTTCAGCAGAAGAAACTTACCTGTAGCCATTTTCCCCACACTGCTCATGTTTGTCCCATCCCATTCACTATATCACAGTTTAGAAAGCAATATAAACTAATGCAAATTACATTTTTTCCCTTACATGACCCTCTAAGGAAAGCACTCACAAACCTAAAAAACCAACAGCCTACATCTGACCTCATGCATCTTACCATCATCTGAGTAAACGGAGATAGCTGCAGTGCATCACCATCGAAAACTTGCAAGAATTTTTTGCTGTGACATTAATCTGAGCTAATGTTCCTCACAAAGACATGGAAACACAACCTTCCTCTTGAGTGCACAACATGCTAAATAATCAGCACAGCAATCCAGCTGAAACGAGACCTGGCTTGCACACAAGGAACCTACACTGCGAATCACAAAACCAAAACACACTGAGCAACTCCAAGTTTACAAGCAAACAACATATGCATTAAGAAGTGGTATTCACTACTGGAAAAAAACTGCTGCCCAGCATGAAGCCTAGGGCAGCTTCTTGCTGTGCAGCACTTCACATGCACAGCCCTACTTGCCACACCAGGGCTGCAGGGATGCACACCTGCAGCCTGCTGCATTTATCACACTTTGATGCAGGATGGGAGACAGTTGTGAGACAAATCCAGGAAAATAGACAGCAACAGGCTGTTTGTACCAAGTGGGACAGGAATACAACTGGATGGTCAAGAAGAAATCCACAAACATCCCATCCTTAAGTATGGCATTACTGTGCCAGTAATACTCTGCAAGACAGCTTGAACTTGCAGTCCTTCTCGTCCTTCTCAACAACGTAAGGCATAAGCACATGGTATGCTGCTCAGTTCCCTTAGCCACAGCTGAAGGAATTAAAGAAAAGTGTCCTGTTTCTTACCCTGATAAGCACATAGAAATAATGTGATTAACACATGGCCTCTCCCAACATTCTACTCTCTAAACTGGAGTTGCATGGCTTTGAAAGACTGTTTGGTAGATAACGAATTGGCTGGATGGCCGCATCCAGGAGGTAGTCATCAATGTCTCAATGTCCAGATGGAGATCACTGATGAGTGGTGTCCCTCAGAGGCCTGTACTGGGACCAGTACTGCTCAGTGTCTTCATCTGTGACACAGCCAGTGTGATCCAGTGCACTCTCAGCAAATTTGCAGATGACACCAAGCTGAGAGGTGTGTTTGACCTGACACCATACAGAGGGACCTGGACAAGCTCAAGAAGTGGGTCTGTGGGAACCTCATGAGGTTCAGAAGGACAAGTGCTGGTGCTGCACCCGGGTTGGGACAACTCCCAACACCAGCCCAGGCTGGGCATGAACAGACCGAGAGCAGCCCTGCCCAGAAGGACTTGGGGGTGCTGTGGGTGAGAGGCTGGACATGCCCCGGCCATGGCACTCACAGCCCAGAGAGCCAAGCGTGTTCTGGGCTGCATCCAGAGCCCCGTGGGCAGCAGGGGAGGGAGGGGATTCTGCCCCTCTGCTCTGCTCTGCTGAGACCCACCTGGAGCCCTGCATCCAGCTCTGGGATCCCAGCACAGGAAAGACAGAGACCCACTAGAGATCAAAGGGCTGGAGCACCTCTCCTTTGAGGACAAGCTGAGAGAGTTGGGGTTGCTCAGCCTGGAGAAGAGAAGGCTCCAGAATAGTTTATTGTGGCCTTTTCATACTTTAAGGGGGCTAGTAAACAACAATGGAAAGGGACTTTTTCTCCAGACCTGTGGCGATAAGACAAAGGGTTATAGTTTGAAACTAAAAAGAGGGTAGATTGAAACTAGGCGTAATGGGTTGCCGTGGCTCCTGTCAAACAGTATCCCATCATGTCATAAGCAATCCCAAAGCAAAAAAAGCTGGAGGAACAGAATGAAAACTCAACCTCTTCTAGACCCCAAAAAGAAGCCACTGTTGGATAACCTGCCAATCTGAGCATCTTCAATATCCAAGTGTATTTCCATGTTGCATTGAAGGGAAATCCATCCCTCACTGGAGCCCACCATATGCATCCATATAGCCAGCATTTTGGTTTTCATTCTTGATTCAATGCTCAGCCAAGCAGACTGAAGTCTTTCTTCTGACTTCAAAAGGCCCTGTTTCAGGCTCTGGATAAGCAGAAAGGTTACCCAAGTTTGTGAGATTCCTAAGAAGTTTCCACCACACACAGCAAAGAAACAAAGATGAAAGAAAAGAGGTAAGCACCCATGAACTGAGCCACACAGGTATGTCAGATGCATACACACGCACCAGTAACCACATCATTTGCAAAGTTATTAAAATACCTTTGCTTCTATCATTGCAATCAAGTCAATGCAAGTGTTCTGGACAGTTAGCTGTGTATTTCACCTGAGACATACACACGCAGCGTATCTGGGGAATGAGAGTCCTCAGACAGCTATACAGGAGTAAATTTAGCTGAAGTTTCAGGTTATGTTCTGCTAATTATACTCTGCCACCTCTCAAAATCCAAAGAGTATAAAGTAGCACTAGTGTCATGTGGAATAAGAACACCACTTATACAGTTTTCTACCTCAAAATACTTGAAGGTAAATATGAAGTCCACAGAACAACCTAAATACAGGAAGACATAGTACCTGCAGTAACAATAAATGTGGATATAAACTGTGAGTCTAAGAAATTAAGACATCTTGAAGCTGTAGTTAAAAGACATTCAACTGTGATGGCTTTTGGTAGCACAATGTTAACAGTATTTTTAAAAGCTTAAGGCTGCAGCTTTGTCCAGACCATTTAGGTCTTGAAGTAGGAAAAATAGGTCAATAAACAGGTTTTCAGATGTCAGAACAACTACCCAAGTCCACACTTTCCATTTCCTGGGAAGAATAGCCACTGATACCATGAATCTATTCTATGCTTTAGCTTCGTAGATATTCAGAACACGTATGAGACATATATTCAGCACACCTCAAGTGTGACAATTTGCAAGGAAGCAAAAAAGGGCTTGACATGTCCCTAATGCTGGGGATTTGCCTGGGCTACACACAATCAGAACAGACTCTTGAAGAATAGCACTAGAACACATTGCTGTAATGAGGTAAATGTTACATCTCTTTCAGCCTGACTAACTCCTTAGCATTTGTTGTCTGCTTGTACCATTCACAGTCTACCAAAATACAAGCACAGAATGAAAAGGCTCAAATCTCCACTAAAATAAAGCGTATGGGTGTTATATTCACTAGATAATATTACAGCAGATATTCACAGCAAATTGTCTTTACTGACAAAAAACAAGACAAAAGCCTTCAAACACAAAGACTTAAAGGCCATTCCTTAAAATCCTGTCCTTAACATGAGTCTTAACAGACAACTTCAACAGCTGGACATATCAGATCAGGCACAAGCAGTGCCAAAAAGGAAGAGGGGATATAGTGTACCACAGTAAGGACCCACAGACTGCTCATTTACAATTTTAAAATTCATTTTACTTTACATTTAAATCTTACTAAAGATAAACAAATAAATGAAAAAATTACAATTGCTTTTTTCCAACTCTTCCAAACTCAAGTCTTTGAACTTTTGTGCTCCCTTTAAAGGGACACAAAAGAAATGTTTCTACACAAAAAGATTCCTTTCTTGTTACCAATATATTTAAAAATACTAGTTTTTTCCAGTTTGTATATGCTAATTTGCCTTTCTTCTTCCTACTCCCTCCCATTTCATAATCCTGTTTAAGGAAATAACCATGTGTTTATTCAAAGTAAACTAACTCCAACCCAGGTTTGTCTACTGTAATTCCAAACACCACAGCACAGTTCTCATTTAACCAATTCCCTTTCCTTTCTGTCTCAAACGTTTGGAGATGCTGCAGGTTGTTTACAGAATATCTGTAAGTTATTTAGTCTTAAACACTTTTTGTACTTTCCCATCCAGAGACAGATGATCAACAGGCTCCCAGTTGCTTCTTCTCAGAGAACAGTTACCAAAATAGTAACTCTAACCCTTCAACTGTCCCTCCTTTCTCCTCCCTTTCAGACCTTCTTGCTTCCCTTCTGTTTTCCCATATCCTTATTTGTCAGTCTTCACTTGTCTTCTCCACTACATTTTCTTTTCCTCACTAAAAGAGATGCTACAAAACTTATGGGCTGATATTGGCCCCTTCACAGGGGGCTCCTGTGCACCAGAATTACAGTTCACCTGAATAAGATAATCTTAAAAGTACTCTGAGGACATTCCTGTTGTCAGTAGTAAAGAAAATACATTACCTGACAGCAAGAGGTTAACACTGGACTGACTGGAACAGACAGCAGGTCTTACTCTAATATACTCAGAACATGTTTAATATCTTTCCTGGACAAAGCAGAGCAAGCTGAGTAGAGCAGAGTCTTATGCTGTCCAGAACTGGAGGCATGAAGCCAAATAGCAGAACATGGGATGGAAGGTAAAACCCTTGATTTCTAACAGAGGGAGGGAGAATCAGGAGCCACAGCACCTGTTTCAAGAGGGAGAGAAGGTTTAATTTTCCATTCCCAGGAAGAGGTGGTTGAGGGCAGTCCGTACACTCCAGAGATCAAGCCTTCCATCACACACTGTATAGTGGAATCAAAGACTACTACTGAAGAACGCAGTAAACTGAGCAAAAGCTACAGCTGTGATGATGTGTTTCAGGCTGATTCAATCCAACACACAATAAAAGCAGGACACTGAAATAAAAGCAAGCTTCAGTAGTTCCTTTTCTAAATGACTGTGTACATTTGCCAAACAACACTGCCATTTCACTTTTTTGCCAGAGTGAACTTTCTATGTGGGGTTTTTTTGTCACAGTTACCCTGAAAGTATCTATGTACAAAGCAGATAGTGCAAATTTCAATCCCATGCTCCTTTTAAGGTTAATTATAGCTTTCAGTGGAAACAGCAATTTAAGGACTGTTTGCAGGAGATCCTGCTTTATTACTTTTCAAGTTGCCCCACCCAAGTTTTGTTCTCCCACACATTCAGCCCAGAGCACACAAGAACACAGATTTCAATTGAATGTATCCCAGCAATCTTTCCATTCCAGACCCCCAAGTAGCTTAGCTTTTTATGCTTAAAAACTGCTAAATGGAAACTCACTATTTCAAACCTTTGGCACTAGAAAGAAATGTCAAGCCTTAATTAGCATAGTGTCTAGATTAAGACTGAGATTTTACGCTACAACGTACCTAACCGCCTCAACATTTTGAGATTTATGGAATAATGATTACAGCAAAGGCCAGAAAGCAGAAATTTTCATTAGAACTGCAAACTTCTCAACCCCCGCATAATAGTACAACAAATGGGCATTTCCAGAAATACCAGAAGTTAGAGCTGGTAATTAGCGTTGGGGAATCCCAGCCTGTCTTGGCTCTGATTCTGACAATAGGTACCTTTTCTGCTGAACTGCACAGTCAATTTTCACTTTTAAAAGACACTCTACTATTTTAATGATTTAATATTGAAGATATTTGGAAGCAAATCCCAGTTCTAACCTTCTTGTCCATTCGACAAGATAGCAATTAGAAGAAAACTGGTCTGCTGTCAAATTGCAGTACATGTTTTTCAGCTGATCTTCAACACTCACAGAATAGGGTCCTAAAACTTTTCAGTTTTTGCCTATAGACTTAAGACAGTGAAAACAATCCAAATCATCAGAGCCTTCACACAATATGCCTTTTCTAGGGTAACCAAGAACATGGTCAAAAGCCAATCTACCTGAACAAACCACTTAGACACTTACATCAGCCTAGTATCCAAGAGCTAGATACTTAAATGTGTGTAGGTACCTAAAAATGTTGACGAGCATCTCGTCATATACAAGAAACGGGCAAAACATGTTTAGACAGGCTTAATCTTCACACATTTGAAAATCCATTTTACCACTGTTTAAGATTCTAGATGCTTTTGAAGTCAGGCCACAAACTGACTAGTTACTACAGAAAATGCTCCACTCTCAAATATTAGAGGCCTAGTAAGACATCAGTGGCTATATTTTTAATTGTGATTTTTCAAAATCTGCTTTTCTAAGCAGAAACAATGAAGAACTTCTGTCTTACTGGGTAGAGACATTCATTCTCCATTGTGTGAATAAACTGTGGACTGTCTATAAACAAATTCAGCTCTGAAGTGATAGTTCCTGGTATTACTATAGCAATTTTTTCAAGTGTTACAAGTGATAGCCTCTAGTAACAATTAAAATGGTCATCCTTTTAGGCGGTCAGCTTTTAT
This sequence comes from Gymnorhina tibicen, assembly GCA_013399875.1. Taxonomy (NCBI): domain Eukaryota; kingdom Metazoa; phylum Chordata; class Aves; order Passeriformes; family Artamidae; genus Gymnorhina; species Gymnorhina tibicen. The sequence continues at coordinate 4,929 of VXAZ01008537.1, read as the reverse complement.
GTGTTTAATGGTAGGTTTTGAGTTTGATAATGAGAAGCAAGAGCTGAGGAGGGTGGAGAAAATATAGCTCCTCAGACAGAAGAGACTTGTTGCTTTGTCAAGACATGATTGTGGTTTCTGTTGTCTACACATTTTTTAAGTGTGCACATCCACTGCTTAGCTTCCAGTCTTGGCATTTGCTCACACCCAGGCACCCTGTTCACAGATTCCTAGTCTACAAGCATCCTCCTGTGACTACACATCACGCTTTGACAATAGTCATTTGTGACAGAGCGATAAATCTCATTCCTTCTCTCCAAATACATGCGTTCACATGGCAACAGTCACCCCCAGGAAGGATTTCACAGCGATTAAGTGTGTCAAGGACAAAGGATTCTCCAGTTAATGGGGCTGGCTTCACACACAGTAAATCAGGTGAGATACAGCAATACAGCAAAAGCATGAAGTGAGGAGTCTCTCTTTCGTCTAGTAGTCATACTCTCGTCTCTCAGCTGTGGACGATATCAATTCTGCTAAATATTTGAATTAGCAGCCTTATTTACTTGTGTGTTCCTGCAGTTCCTTTGCTGGCATGCCCACCTTTGTGCTTTTTGGGCCAATATTTTCTGGGTGTGATCTGACAATGCAACTAAGCCAAGCAACAACTGCAGAAAGGGATGTCCTGCTGTTCCTCCTACTGCCACCATCCCTCTCAGGGCTGACCCTACAGTAACACAGAGCAGTGAGTTACCCAGCTGACACGTACCCCACAAAGTAATCACTTCTTGTCCTTGAAGTGGCTCACTGCAGGGTCAGATACCCTCAAAATGAGAAGAGTAGATGTGAAAAAGAGGGAGCAGTCTCTTTCACAAGCATCAAGCCTGGTGTCATTCAAGCACCAAAACAATGTCTCTGACAGGGACACCAAGAAATATATTTGAATATCAGCAGTTAAACTCATTTTCAATTCAGCCACTGCAGGAAAGCCTAGAGAGCTTCAGTACATCTGTGAAATTTCCTTCATGGTCTTCATTCCAGCACAGAGTTTTATGTTATCAGCCTTACTGTTGGAAAAGTGTTTGTGTAATTCCTATTTCTCACACACACCTTGAAGACTTCCTACTCTTCCCACTCTTTATTTTTTTATGCTAACAATGAGGTTACAGAGAAGGGCAGTCTTCCTTACCTCAAGACATCTTCAGTTCTAAACTACAGTACATTAAAGATTTCCTTTAGAAAGGAATGAGAAAAACACTCAGTCCATCCCTTCTGACTTTACCCTCATCCCCAATCCAAGAACAGTTACCACATCTTATAAATTGAGATATAAATACAACCAACTAATTCCCATTAAAAAGACATCCTTCTTCTCCTCCTCAAAAACTGTAGCTAAGAGCAGCTTCTGGGAACTGAAGAGAAGGATAATTTTCCTTGCTTATCTTGCACAAAATATAGGACAGCTCCTGTTGGTTGCCTTGAATTATGCCCTTAAGGCTTGGCTTCAAAACAGAGGAAACCAGACTGTCATGGATTTAGACTGTTGTGCTCCTAGAGCTGCATATCTAAATTTTAGGTATCTGAAAAATCCTTTGTGGTCAACCTTGTCTCCAGCCAGTAGACAGCAGTAGTACCAAAACAGCAACTACGTTCAGACTGCCCTTGATTTTGGGGAGAGGCATACGCAAGCTATCAGGGCTAGATAAGTAAGGAATAAGTGAATCAGTGCAATTTATGACAGTGGCTGGACTTGCTACAGCAAGGTCTGGTTTCACACACATGTCACTTAGCCTTTGCTCTAGAGCAGCAGCCCAGCCAAGCAGCATAAAAATGTGTATGAAGTCATGCTGACACATGGGTACACCTGAGTTCCAAGAGTGTTCACGTTACTCAAGCAGATGCCTATTAACAGCTTTAGTGGTGTGGGTGAACTCAAAATAGCAATTGCTGCTGCTCATTGCAACAGGAGCAACAACATCTGACCGTGGAACCCTAGCAGTTCTAAACTGAAAGGCAGGTTCAGTTAGATGGGACACCAGAGACTTGTGACACTATTTTAATTTGTTGTGAAGTGCCACAAGACACTGTGCCACTGGCTGATTCAGTCTGGGGACCAGCAAAACCAAATACTGCCTAAGTAGTGAAAAGTGTTTCCCTCTGCACCCAAAATTAGAATATTTCTGGAATATTCTAGATACTCTAGAAAGCAAAGGTTGGTTGACATATTTAGCTTGTTTATAGAAGCAGTCTTTTAAGAAATACCTCTTGCTAAACTGAAGGACTAAAGCATCCACCAGCGCTGCTGCGAGGATGCCAATTCAGCACTTATACCAAATGCTAACCTGTGGCTCAAAAGGCTTTCTGAGCAGTACTCAGCATGTCTGCAGGTTACACCACGAGAGTAACTCTATCTTCTTCCGCTGCTGATGTGCACTACAGGCTGGCTGAAGACACATCACTCTAACGGTGTGCCACGAGACCATCTTTACATCAAAACACCCACTGAGGCACTGTGTAACTTTATTCCTGATCATCTTAAGATGCTCCCTTTTCAAACCTAAGCATTTTAAGCTCCAGGATATCACGCAAACCTGGCGATGACAAACAATACATCACTTCTTTCAAAAAGGCACAAAAATTTAGGATGAAGAATGGAATGCCACATTCTTCACAGATCATGAAGATTTGTTACAAATTCCACACAGTATCTGGAACGTCAATTAAACACAAACTCACCTATTTCACAGACTTCTTAGTAGCAATACAAAGACTCGGAATCCGTAGTAGTAGGAACAGAAGGACAAGAATAGGGCTGGGCTACAGCAGTTCCACTGCTCCAAGGGAAGTATTGCTTACTCTACATGTAGAAGTTTGGGTCTCCACTGATACTTCTACTACAAGCAAGATAATGTGCAGCCTAATGCCTCACTAAATGCTGTTCTGAAGATTCTCCTGAGAACCTCCATATTTATGTCTTCCTTCCTCACTGCTCCAGCCTCAAATCCACCCCTCCTGTCAGACTAGAACTGATAAACCACAGCTGCCCTAATTGCTCAGCTGGTTCCTGTATTCTTGCTGACAAAGAAACCCTGCCACAGACTGGGGAGACATGACGTTAAGTGCTCAAACACCACACTAAGATAAGAACAGTATTAGGCTTAGACAGTAATATGATCGGGTAGTAAAGTCCTTACTAGGCTTAATCCTAAACCTGGAACAAAGTTCCAATCTGGGCACCAGCACAATCTAACAGAAGTTCTGCAGACCCCACAGACGTGTATGATTCAGCTACGGGGACCAAGGTAGTAAAATATTGTTAATTGCATAACAGAGAATGGCTCTATAAATAGAAACAGCCTACTCCGTACTGTACTCAGCTGTTGCCTTTGTGCATGCAAGGTTTTCTTCTCTGTAATTCATTAACCTACAAGCTTATCAAGGTGGGAGTGAAGAACTTGTTTCCAGCATGAAAACCAGCAGTCAAACCGAGCAGAAATACTTACGTCACTCTTCCTGAACTTTGCTTTTAAGCTCTTCATGCTGATCACATTCAACCTTCCAAACCTTTGAGGAGCTTTTTATTCTTCTTCAATATCTAAACAAAAAAGAAAGAAAGTAAGGTTCCAACTTGATACCATTCAGTTCACTGGCAGGCAGGTCAGAATTGAATTTGCATACCTCTATCACCCTTTGAGGATTTAGCCCTCAAGCTCTAAAAAAGATTAACAATCACCTAAGGGAAACCTTCTAACTGTTTCTCTAAACTTAGAAGTAAGCCTAAATCTGACCACTGAAGAAGAGAACAAATGTTTACCAAAAACCCAGCTGTGTATCCTGTTATACTAACTACATCTCCACATAATTAGATCACCAACATGTTCATATATGAACTCTGACCACTGCCTATTTTAATATTATCATCAGGCCCACCATTTGTAAAGTGGCAAAATCATAATTAAGCAAGCAAAGTCATTCATTAAAACATCACCGTCCTATCACCAGGGGTCTGCACTGGGTAGCAGAAGTACCAACACTATTGTATGCACAAGCTAACCAAACTCAAAAATGTACTTCAACCATGCAGGACACATACTAGGACAACTCAACATAACACAGCAGACAGAATCACCTGAGCAAGACAGAAGTTATTGCTGGAGGAATTGTTTTGGATTCTTCCCCATAAGGAACTGTATGTGTATTCTTAAGAGCCATACAAGAGCTGCTTGTAACTTGGCAGGGCACTATCACAATCATGTTCCCCCTTCCTCCCTTTCACGTGAAGAAAAGCAGCAGTTGAACATATAAAACTAATGTAAGAGACAAGCTGCAAACTCTCACAGAGGAAAGTGAGTGTCTAGAGCAAAGTTCCCTACAGAAAGCTTCAGTGATACCACAGGCTGCCAATCCAGGGCAAACATAACAGTGATCAGCACACTAAAGCAGCATGGCAATGTGCTTCTTCCTGGAGCACAGCAGAAAATCTTAATGAGAGAGCAACATGTGGATTGGCAAATGCACCTAGGTAAAAGTGTTCCACGTTTCTAATTTTACAGTACGCTTACTGAAATAGCTTACTGCTTTCATCTACAAGTTTTAGCTGCTATACAAATTCTTTCTGAAGGAACAGTTTAAAGTTAAGGATGTTCAGCTGTATAAACTTCCTCCCTCCACCCTAAAAAAAAAAGTAGAAAAAGTTTTACAAGTCTAGTCAGATAAATAAATAACTGAAATGGGACTGGAGCATAAATTCAAATAGGTCATGCAGGGTCACTATGTTTCACATCACTCTTCAGAAACAGCAGATTATAGTTTGATAACCAAAGGGAGATTCGCTTGCTTCATAAAGGTACATCTCATTATTATAGGGCAAGTTGCTATGTTCTACATGATCATCCTACTATGAGTTTTAAAAATCCAACTACACAGTATACTGTTAGTAGAATATATGCATAT
>VXAZ01008536.1:810033-866176 GCA_013399875.1 Gymnorhina tibicen | reverse complement strand
TGTGCGCGTGCGCGCCGGGCCCGGTAGCGGCCCCTCAGCCCCGGGTGCCTCGGTCACAGGCACGGAAACATCACAGGCACCGAGCCCGGAAACCGCCCCCGGGATCCCCGAGCCCAGCCTGTCACCGAACACCGCCTCCTCCGCTGAACCAGGGCACTCAGTGCCACGTCCAGCCTTTCGTTAAACACTTCAGGGATGGGGTCTCCACCACCTCCCTGGGCAGACCCTTCAAATGTCTGACCACCCTATCTGTGGAGAAATTGTGTATAATGTCGATCCTAAACCTCCCCTGGCACAGGTCCTCTCATCGCTAATTTCCTCAGTTCCTGGTGCCTCAGTAACAGAATCCCAGAATCACCGAGGTTGGGAAAGACCTCCGAGATCACCGAGTCCAACCTGTACTTGATCCCCTCCTTGCGCAGCCCAGAGCACTGAGTGCCACCTCCAGTCTTCCTTGGACACCTCCAGGGATGGGCACTCCACCACCTCCCTGGGCAGCCCGTTCCAATGTCTAATTACCCTTTCTGTGAAGAATTTCCTCCTGATGTTCAACCTAAACCTACCTTGGCAAAACTTAAAGAGTATGTTCTCGGGTCATGTCACAGGCTGCCTCAGTCCTTAGTGCCTCAGTGCCCTCAGTGCCTCAGTGTGCCTGTGTTGGCAGGGGTGTGGAAGAAGATGGACTTTAAGGTCCCTCCCGACCCAAACCCATCTGTGATTCCGTGGTACCGGCCTGTTGTGGTCCCAGGCACGGCCAGTCGTGATGGTTGGAGAGGGGCCTTGTGCTGCCACACTTTATCCCTCAGCTCTTTGAGGGTGAGGAGGAAGAAGTGTCCTTGCCTGTGCTGTTCTGGAGGCCTCTCCCCTGAAGTGCTTGCGTGGCACTCGCCTGCCCCAAGCAATCCCCACCCCTGTCCCCTGCCCTCTTAGCCTGGAGCTTTGCATACTATGGATAAGGTCACACATAACTAACCCAAAGCAGTGCTGTGTCCTCCCAGCTGGAGTCCTGAAGCAGCTCACATGTTCAGAGTAACACTGCATTTTAATGTTCCTTCCCTTTTTTCTCACATAGGTCTTACAAAACGCATACATGCTTTATTTAAAACACATGGCTAATCCAGCTGCAGTCAGGAGTCTCATTTGCATCAATAAAACAGGATGGGATGCATAAACCTGCAGTGTTGTGGTCATGGGTTATTATGTTATTAAGTTACTGAGGGCTGTCTAATTTGTCCCTAATAAAGGGTTGCATTTTATAGGTAGGACTGTAATACAATCCTACAAACACTGTACTTAGTGGAGAGGGAAGCAATTATGCTGCGAGTCACGGATATTTAAAAGTAGTTTTACAAGCTGGTGTGTACATTACACTTACCCAAGCATCAGCCTCATCTACTGCACTTGGAGTGAGTGGTTGTAACTGGTTTGGCCTGTGTAGGAAAGAGGCACCAGCCTACAAATTCAGATTATTAAAGGTTGTTGCTTGATGTGCGTCCAGTATCTCCACATAGCGTGTAAGTTGGGGGGTTGGTTGGTTGTTTTCTTTCCATTTGGGATGTGCAAAAAATGGTGAGTTTTTGGCAGCCGGGGAAAGTGAATGAGATGGTTTCAATTCAAGTTTCTAAAGCTGGAGGAATAGTGTCACTTCTGCAGTCTTGTTTTATTTTTGTCTATAGTAGCTTTCTTACCATAGTTCCAGTTTTGTCTCAGATTTATATAGGCACTAAGATTTGTTATTTTTTGCCACTGGAGAGCTGTGGAGGGAACAAAAAAAAAGATAAATTGGGAGTGTGCTGATTTTCTTGTTGTACCTGTTACAGATGGAGAGACTAAAACAGAAATAGGCTTTCTAAGGTGACTTTTTTCTAGGCAAATGCCTGTTTGGAGCTGAAGTTAAAAAAGAAAACTCAGAAACTGCTTGTTTCCTTTTATCAGCCTGTGTTAATCCCTGACAGCTCTAAAATGGGTTATGCCATAAATATTTTTATACTTAGTTACTTCCTGGTGGCTTATACTCTGAGTTAATTGATTTATTTATTATTTATTTGACATCCAAGACTAGTTTCTGCTGCTGTTTGAAGTGAGTATAATTATGGGTTTGTTTCCTATTTTTCAAATTAATTAGTATTAATGCAGTATTCTATAAAGATTTACCTTGTAAATGTTTACTTGGTTCAGCAATCCTGACATTTAAAGACCTTTGGAGACTGAGATCACAGCGCTGTACATTGTAGGCAGAAATTATTTTTCCTTCTTATGATGCTCCTTTTTTTTTTCTTTTTCTTTTTTTCCTCCCAGATCTTTCACGTAATTTCAGAACAGCTCAGTAACTCCTGAATTATTTGATTACATGATTTTTCCCATTTTCCTATAGCTGTTCTTTCTTTTGTGGTATTCCTTGACATCGAGTTGTTTCTGTTAGTTGCTAAAAATGAATGACCTGGCTTCACCAGGTCTCCCCGGAGAGATTCCTGATTTTTGAATGTTGGATGAAGTAACTGGGGTGGAAGGGCCAGGCATTGGCAGCAGACTCTGTGGGATCATGCACTGAGTACCTGTTCCATGAGGCAAACCACGGCTTTAGGAGCAAACTCTGCCGTAGGTCTGCGTGCTGTCCCCTCACCTCTCATTCTCGCTCTTCCCACAGAAGGGATGGAAGGGGAATACTGGGGAAAAGTTGCTCAAAGAGCTAAAGAAGCCTGAAAAAGTTCAGCTGTAAGAACAACCCCAATGTCATCTGAGAAGGAGCCGGTGGTGGTCGCAGGGTGTCCATGGAATTGTCCTTGGGACAAACTGAAAGCCATGGAGTTCCATCTTTGTCCTTAGCAGTCACCACGCTGGGATCTCCCGGTGTCCCCAGTGCCTGACAGCGCTTGGACTCCATTTACATCTCCCAAACCACGACACAGCGGAGGGATCTTACGATGAGCAGTTTTTTCAATTAGTGTTCAGTCCAGAAAGGCAGCGAAAACATCTTTATATTGTTGGGTCCACAGGAGGCTGAGGGGTGGGAGACAGCGGGAGCGAAGAGTTACTCAGTGTTGGTTGGCCTAGGACAAGTAGCAGGGGCAAGGGAAACCTTGGAAAACCTGCTTTTTCAGCTGTCCTAGATCATTCTCTGCAGTCTCAAAGACACCACCACACTTGGCCAAGGCTGCTTTATTTTATTAGAGCAGGCAGATGTTGAATCCTTAAATACTGCTTTGCCGCCTCTGTCTTTTATTAAAGTGAAAATACAACTTACATTAATGGAATTTGTTTGCATAATGCTTTGCCTGATTTTTATTAAATTTCACAGAGTTTTCTTCTGTAACAAACTCTCTTTTCAGTGCCAATGCGTTGCCAACCAGCTGGACACCCGGCTTCCCAAAAGCTCACATGCATGTTTGCTAAGCTTGGCAAGTCAAGATCAAAATGAAATTATGATAAAAATCCATGTGGATTTCTAACTTGGAGTCTGAGGTTCAAGACAAAGGTGAGAAATCCTGAAGAGACTGGAGTGCTCTGTACGTGCACAGATTGGGAAAAGGAGTTTATTTCCTTGGAAGTTACTGAGGTTTTTTTGAGTAATAGTCTGTGATGAAGGTGTGTGACCTGCTGATTCCCTTCATACTGACCTGGCTGCCTCAATGTCCAGTAATTTTAGCACTTTGCACGTTACTTACCGTGTTAAAGAAAATAGAAGAGTTCATATCTTGTTCTAATTATGAAAACTGATGCTGAACAGGTAACACATCCCCCAAAAATAATCAGTGTAATTCTTTGATGAACATATCCTGTATTAATTTGTCTCAGAGATAGTAACATTATGTTCTTAGAGCTGTTTGAATGCTCAATGTAGGTAAATTCCCAGGTGTGACAGGCATGGGAAGTGAGCAGAACTTGGTGCCTGTGCAGGTGGGATATGCAGAGGCAGCTCTTCCTGGATTAATGGGGTGGCTTTGGACTGTAGTTTTCTAGGGGAGCTCCCAAACATCCAGCAGTTGGCTTATTCAACACAGGGTACTGCTTTAGATATTCAGAATCAGCACTTGAAAACTGCTGATAGCAAACTCATTTCCATCTGCACTTTACAGGTGCCATCATATCAGTGAGCTTTTCACCTGCCAGAGACAGAATATTGCCAAATGTCCTTCACACTGGTGTGAAATCGGTGGGAAATGATACAGAACTGCCTGTTGACTGAGGTTTTGGTATATCCAAGACACCAAAAGCCTTAATAAATCTCACCTGCTTATTTGAATGTTTACATGTTGGAATGTAAGCTGCAGTTATGACTCGGCTTTCATAACTCTGGCTGTAGGATCCTGTCATCTATTTATTTAAATCAGTTTCTGCTGGCCTGTGCACGGATCTGTTGAGCTCTGCTTTACTGGATTCAAGGCAGAGGCTACTAAGGAATCTTACCAGGACTTTGGTTGGCAGGTGTAGCTCAAGAGTGATTAAAATCCACTGCAAAAATGAGTTATTAAAGCAGAGCATGACCCCTCCTGAGCTTAGCTGGGCCGAGCCTGTCATGCAATGCTCAAGGGTTTATCTGAAGTTCAAGTGATTTAATCAAAACGCTCCACCCTGTCTTTATCTAAATTACAGATGTCAAATGCAACAATGAAAGTATTTTAACACGGAAGTGACCTTGGATACAGAAATCCACATAATTAAAAAACGTGTCAAGGACCTGACACGTGTCTTCCCTCACAGGTCATCAGGTCTGGCTTTAAAAATTTATCTTGCCATTGGAAGAGTCTTCACTGCAGTTGGTGAACTGTTTGGAGACCATGATGTGATGAGCCTTTGTATGGAAATGCTGGAGCTTTGGGATGACACACTTCAGCTGGATCTGGAAAGATGGAAGGTTCATAACTATTTCTGATGAGGTCATTTGTGGGAACTGAGCTCCACTAAATAAAACACGAGCACTGGTACTGAAAGAGGAGTAGACAGGAGTGGAAGCTGGGTCCTGCCAATCATGCAGGAGGAAAAAGAATCACTAAATTAACTCTTTGTTCTTTCAAAGTGGCTTAAATCAGTCGGTGGCCTCATCATTGTGTATCCACATGGGAGATCTGAAGACAGTTCTCAACGTGAGAAAGTAGATTGTTATGAACTTTATTGATTTGTTAATGGACTAATAATTGTCTCCTCTGTTGCTTGCTATAAATTTCTTTAAGGAGTAGATTATTCAGAGCAAGAGTCTGCTTTGCCCAGTTCTGGCTGTGACTGAATAGATGTTCTCGGGGAGGAAGAACTTGGGCAAACCTGACTTGTAAGACAGCTGGTGGTGCTGCATTTAATAATGCACTGGATTGAGAGGGTGAATAAGAGTTGGGAACAGAGAGTAAAAATGTGATTGAAAAATCATCTTCTATTTTAACTATTATTTCAAGGAAACAGTCATTCTTACAAATTGGTAATTATTGGTTTTTCTATTGCCTGTTGACATAGAGAGGAAAGTAAACTCTGAAGTTAAAGCTTTGGCCTACAAGCATTTTACTCCAAATTCTAGATACCAATCTCTTTCATTATACAGGCCTGTTGAACTCTTAACATCCATTACCATTACATAGTGTAATCATCTTGGAGAATAATGTGAAAGCAGTTGGATGTCTGTTCATGCTTTTGAGCCCTGAATAATTTTATTTGCTTTATATTAGAAGCAGCTCTTGTGCAAAGATTAGGTAGATCACAACTCGTCTCCTTTCCATCCAGAATTTTCAAAAATGCTTGGCTACAAAGGGTTCCCTCATCCCCTTTATTTTCCTGCTGGACGATGGCAGGTTTCCTGTCCTTTGGTTCATTCTGTTTTATTGTGATGCATGTACTGCATTAAAATAACTTGTGGCTGGTGACATTTTCGCTTCCCAAGGCACCAAGTTGGGTGCAGGTTGTTCCTGGCTGGCACTTGCAGTGTCTCAGCTGCTGGCCTCCTGTCTGGGACAAAGAAAGGCCCTGTCTTGGAAATCTGTGATGATGGGGCTCTTCTTTCCTGGTATCTACCCAGAGGATTACATCCTCTGCCTGTGTAGACTGTCTAACAAGAGCATTGAGCTCCAGTTTGCCATTAGGACTCTGTTGTGCACTTGGTAATATTGATAATACTGGCAGTATTTGCCTTTCCCAAGCCAGGGCGTGAATTCTCACACATAACAAAGCAATGTCTGGTTTGATGTGTTGATCAAAGTGCTGCCCTGTCCAGGCCACCTCCTGTGTCCTCCCAGTGAAACTCTCAGGGGGACCCAGTGCTGGGAACTGACCTGAGGAGTTGCTGCTAGCCTGGGAGGAACCTGGGCCTCTTATCCTGGTTGAGTTCCTGGGCACCATTTTGGACAAAGCCAAGGAGCAGGAGCACATCCCGAGGTCCTGTAGCCAGCATTGGTTATATCCCAGGAAAAAAAACCCTTACTTGTTCTTAAAAATCCTGATTTCCAGCCTTCAGGGGGTGTCACAGCAGCAGAACCTTTCTCAGGCTGGGTGTCCCTCCTCTGTTAAACTGGGGCGTTTGCACTGGGTGGGCAGCACCAAGGCTGCCCTAAGCCCTTCCTTGGGGGTTTTCCCCCAAATTGGTCTTTGGTCCTTGATCTTTGTGACTTTGCAGCTGGAAGTGCAGGTGCTGACACAGCAGAAGGACCAGCCCTCGTGGAGTGTAGCATTTGCTGGAGACAGTGGAAACTTTATTCATGTCAGTCACCTTTATTTTATACCAGATTTTGTCTTTTTTTTTTGTTAGGGGAGGTGAAACAGACCTGCCAGTATTGGAGCTGCTGATGTTTCTCTGTTTTGCCTAATGCCTCTATTTCGTTTATATTTTTAAGGGAGAAACTTTTTCTTTGAAACTAGAGCCCCACAGACTTAGCAATATCGTGTAATATTTATTTATTTATGAAAAGCAGTCACTGTTGTTCCAAACATACAGTTCACCTGTTCAGCTTGAGTCTCTCACAATGCTGACTGCAACAGGTTTTTTTGGAAAGTCAGGAAGAGTGTTGGTAAAAGATTCTGCAGAGAAAACATGTCAATCCTTAGCGTTATCACAGGCACAAGTGAGAGCCTGTGCATCCTGCGAGTGTTACAGTTGCTGTTGCAGCTTTCAGAGTATCTCCTTTTCTTTTCAGATGAATCTGCGTTCTGTATTTACTGTAGAACAACAAAGGATATTACAGCGTTATTATGAAAATGGAATGACAAATCAAAGTAAAAATTGTTTTCAGCTCATATTACAGTGTGCACAAGAAACTAAACTGGATTTCAGCGTGGTCAGGGTAAGTACTGAGGCATTCCAGAGTTGTTAAACATACACATTCATTGCTTTACGTAAAATATATAGAGGTCTGGAGTCTGTAACTTTATTCTTGTCTTAAATCAGACTTCAGTGTGTGTTTGTGACATTCATTTTTGCCCAGTGAGCCTATTTAGAGTTTCTTTTCATTGAAATATTTTGACATGACTGTTGAATTTAGCAGGGGCCTGGGTTGCACGAGGAGTGATTTTTGTTCTTTTGTCTTCTGTTGAGGTTTTTTAATTATTATTTATTAAATTACAAGTTGGTTTGCCCTGTAGAAACTTTGTATAGTGTATTGTATTAAAGCAAGGTCATGTTATTCAGAAACTATTTTTAAGCTAAGTAAGTTTCTATAAATTAATATATTTGGGGGAAACAACTGTGGAACTATTTCTTTTGATGCACTCTGTCACACTTGTATTCCACATCACAATCATAAATATTGTGGTCTCTCATGGTTATTTACAGTGAGGACATTCTTTTCTTAAAAAACAAGAATGTCCCTAGTGCTAACAGGAGCTCTTCCAGAGTCTATGAATTCCACGGGAAGGGAAATAATAATCCCTTTGTGAAACACTAGACAACAAAATGGCTGTTGTCCGAGAGCAGAAATAGAAATCCTCAGGCATTAGATGGAAAAATAACCAGGGTAGTGCAGCTCCCAGGAGCTGCTGTGACACTGGACACTGAGGAGGAACAAGTGGGACCAGTCGAGGTTGGTTTTTTAATTGGTTTAACTGTGGTACAGTGACAATAACAACCCTGCCCCCAAGTTCGTACCTGGATTCTCCTCCCTCGGAACACTCTGGAAACATTAAAAGTTACTTTCTCAGCTCGAGGTGGTGGAAGCTGTGAAAGTCAGCCAGGGATTCAGGCTCCTGGGGCAGGCAGACAGTTGTAACAGGAATCTGGATGCTGATGGTGCAGCCAGGGCTGGTTTGCTATTTTTGTGCTGGTTGAATGTCCTAGAGGAGGCAGCCTAGCTCTCCTCTCCTTGCAGTTCTCTCCATGTTTCCTTTCCCTCCCCATTTCCCTTCCTGCAATCAAGTATCATTCCTTCTGTTTTCTTCCCTTTCTGAGCCCTGATTTGCAGCACTTAAGCTTTTTCTTACTTTGAAAGTGCAATGGAAACAGATCCAGTGTTTGTCCTGCATTTGTCATAGTTTAACATGATCTTACCTTTCTCTTCTTTATACCCCTCATTTATGCATCTCCTTATGCCCCCTTTTCTCCTTTTTTTCTTTTTTCCTATAAAACTCTTGGCCAGTGATTAGTTCTTTGCAAAATGATACTTGAGTTGCAGCTGGCACTTGCAGATAGGATTATAATAGGCATGTGAATTCCCTAAATACAATTGGTCAGGAGAATGGGACTCTCAGCAGAAGCAAGCTGACCAGTAACTGACATTTTTCTGCATGTTACAAATTGTGCCTCAAATTAGACATTTTGTAAAATTTGAAAAAAAAAATATTAGAATGGAATTGTGTATGGCAGGGATGTTTGTTTTCCTATAGGAAATTAGTCACAGTGGTGTCAGTGAAATAAATCTTGAGGGTAACTCCAGGACAGGAGGCATGAGAATCAGGATTTTTGAGAAGCTGGGGCTTTGAGGCTGGGGTTCTCCTGTCTATGAGCTGTGGATCCCAAGCCTCTCCTTGCAGTTCTCTCACCCTGTGTTGTTCAGGCCTGGATTTCCTCCCTGTCTTGTTCACTGCATAATCAGTACATGATTTACATATTTGTAAACTTAGATCTCAACTTGAGCACTTAACATGTCATCAGATCTGCTTAAAAATGGAATTGCTAATTTTTTTGTGCTTCTTTAACGCCTTGTTTTGTGTTTGCTGTCGTTGCTGGTGTTGTTTGCAGACGTGGGTTGGCAACAAGCGGCGGAAGATGAGCAGCAAGAGCGCCGTGGAATCTGGGGGCACCCCCCCGGGGACTGCCCCTGCCACTCCCTCCGTGCCCCCGGAAGCAGCAGTGAGAAATGTGGTAAATATTTCTCGATCCCAAAGCCAGCAATCCTCTTGGACCTCTTCTAACAACGACGTGATAGTGACTGGCATCTACAGCCCTGCCAGTTCGTCGGGCCGGCCGGGAGCCGCCAAGCACACGAACGCCACCATGGCAGAGCTGCACAAAACCTCCATTCCACGGCTCCCGGGCAAGAGCGACGCAGACTTCCAGCAGCAGCACATCCCTCTGGGACGGCAAGTACCCCACTGTAAAAACGCTTCCCTGTTAGTGGGGGAAAAGACCATTATTCTGTCCAGGCAAACGAGCGTGCTCAATTCTGCAAACTCCATTTACAGTCACACCAAGAAAAGCTACGGCAGCTCCTCGGTGCAGACGGCGGAGCTGGTGTTACCTCAGAAACCCATGATTTGCCACAGGCCCTGCAAGGCCGAGCCCGTGGGGTGCCAGCGCTTGCACAAACCCGAGCACGCGGCCTTGGCGTCCCACGTGCCCCCCGGGCCGAGGGCTCACCCCAGGGACCCCGGGTGTGGCACCCAGAACCTGGAGATCCGCGAGGTGTTCTCGCTGGCGGTCACAGACCAGCCCCAGAGGCTCGTGGCGGGGAGCACGACGCAGAAACACCCGTCCCTGGAGGGCAGCTGCCTGTCCATCGCGATGGAGACGGGCGACGTGGACGACGAGTACGCCCGGGAGGAGGAGCTGGCCTCCATGGGGGCGCAGATCCAGAGCTACTCCAGATACTGTGAGGGCGGCGGCTCTGGCCGCGGGGACAACCAAAGCGCGGCTGCGGCCGGGCCAGGCCGCGGTGGGAGCTGTGGGGCACAGGTGGTCAGTGCTAGGGACGGGCCTGACAATCTCCTCTACCACAGCAGAGAGTTCCACCTGCCTGCACGGACCTCATTGCACACAACATCCAGTACGATTTATAACACTGCGAACGCAGCCAGAAGTACCTTTTCTCCTCATTTTACATCTTCAAGTCAACTGAGGCTGTCACAAAACCAAAATAATTACCAGGTAATCCATCAGTTTATGTCTGTATTCAAACCTCAAAGCCAAGGTTGTAGATAAATGCTGTTTTCTTTCAAAGTTGGTAGCTATTGAGCAACAGGTTCACCCTTCTGCAGGCTGTGCTCCTTTTGTGCCTTTCAGTGGAGATTCATTCTCAAACCCAGTGTGGGCAGCACTGCAGACCTGTCCAGCCAAGCCCCTGGTAGCTGTATGTTGAAGATCAGTGAGGATTTCATGGATTCCCTGAAGCCTGTGTTGTCCCTCCCTGGCTTTCCAGCACATGCCATGGCCATTCCCTGGGTGTTCCCCTGTGGACACACATCACACATGGCACAGGACATGGTTTCATGCTGACATTCGTGTGCATTTGCTCACCCCTGTTGATGTCAGCTTGGATTCCTGTACCCCGTGCAGGTGGCAGTCTCTGGATTTGTGTTCTGCCAGGGAGTAGGATCTGGAGGGAGTTAACATGGTAGGAGACAGCTTCCTTTCCCATAGCATCTATTTCAAATAATCAGTTTTACATTCAATCCCTTTATTCCTCATCCTGTACTAAAATCCTTTTAGTGATACTGAGGGGAAATTAAGTGCAGATCATTGAAGAACTAAAGGATGTTTAGAAGCTGCAACACTTGACACATTTTTTTGGTTTTTGGTATTAAGAAGGGGAGAGATACTTGTGCAGGAAATACTGAAATTGGTATTTTTCATGGATTTTTACACCATCTGGCATGACATAGCCTGGAGACACTGAGATAAAAGTCTTTTAAGGCTGACAGGATGTGATTCTGTGTGTCTCACCTGCATGCATTTGCCTGTTATTGCCTTTTTAATTTATCCTGAAAATAAACCATGTCAACAGCATATCAGCTTTTCTTGTACTTTGCTCACCAGGATAGAGAACAAGACTTTGTGAGTCATGGATTTTTTTAGGTTTCTTTAGTGGTTCTTTTCTTTTTTTCCTGACTTCTTCCTAGCTCATTTGAAAGAAAGCTTTTTAGTCCAAGTAAGTGCTGATTTCACCTGAATTATTACTTTTCTGGGTAAACCAGAGGTTCAGTGAACAGAGATACTCTGGAGTAAATGCTGGGGAGTAGATGGCACATCAGTTGAGCTGTTCTCTCCTGTACTCTTGCACAGTCTGTCAGTGTTTGCTGTTACTTTCCTTACTTGGTTATAGAATTAATGAAATGATGTTTACTTTGCAACCTCCAGTTTCACAGGAGAAGAAAAGCTGTAAATGTGCAGATCAGTCCAATAAAGGGTTGGTGGAACTTCTTACGATAGAGTTAAGGACATTTTTCTTAAGTTTCATGATGGGAAATCCATTACTGATGCCTCCATCAGCTGTGTGCTCATGGTGCTTTATTTCACTCTTGAAAAAGCTTCAGAGAGATTTATTTCTTCTGTTTTTAAGTTTTTGTAATGAAATTTGGAATAACTTTGATTTGGGGTTTTATGGGGTTGGAACTGAGCCTTTTTAAAGAGCTAGAACAGTTTGTGGTAGATGATATTTTACCTGTCCACGTGGTGTTTATATGGATCAGAATAAGATCTCTGGAACTTTGTTTTGGGGGTTTTTTTACTTTCCCCTGTTATAACAACATACCTGTTTTTTTTGATAAGTAAAGAATTCATCTGTACCCCAGCTGACCTCCATGCCTGTCTCAGGTACCTTGTTCTTTGGATTGGGAATGTGGATGGAGGGAGCTTCTGTTTCCTGTCATATCCCTTGTCATTCCAGGGTTTTAAACCTTGGAAAAGCTGAGCCGGATGCCGTTAATTCTCTTATTGCTGTGAACATGCACCCTGTGAACCTCTGAGGTGACACTTCCGGGTATTAGAGACTTTCTAAGGTGCTGTCTGAATCCTTTTAGGCTTGTACAGGATGACACTTTATTTTTTTGTATTCAGTTTATGTTAATTTTATTGCCCATGTTTAGCTCATTTATCCATCAGCACAGAGATGAAAATCCTTAAACTTGGGGAAATCTTCTTGAATTTAAAAATAGATTAAACCTGAGCTAAATGATTATTGGAGTAGTTGAACATCCAAGCAGATGCTTCTTCAAAGTCAGGACTGTGTGATTCATGTTTTGACGAAGTAATTACTGTCATATATTGGTGGGGTATCTAATTAGCAATTAGTTATAGCTTCCTTACTGGTTCAATTAATCAAATTCATGTTAGTGTAACTTAAGACTAAATTTAATTAAGTGATCAATTTTAATGCCTGAGCAGTTTCAGTAAACAAATTCCTCAGCCTACTTGCTTGTCTTAGTTTGACTTTGAGTGTGTTGAAGTAGAGACGTTATCTGTGCTGTCCTCGAGGCTGAATCAGGATTTAGTCTTGGTTTCTTCCCCCTGACCCTGAGGGACAAAAACCCTGTTGAGAATCTGTGTGTTTTTATTGCTTTGCTCCCAAGCCCAGCCCTCGTGCCTGTTTCACAAGGGCAGCTCGCAACGGTGCCATGAACGTTGTCTTTCAGGGAGTTCTCTTGAGATGAACTTGCCTGGTTTCGGCCTCACACCTGTCAGAACTGTGTGCATTTGTCTTCCCAGCAACCCTTAATGCTCTGCCAGGTAGATTTTGCTTTACTCCCATAGAAAAGCACTTTGGTTTTTTTTGTAGCCCCCTTTAAATTAGTGAAGAGGAGCTGCCTGGCTGGGTCCTCAGGGTGCCTTTAAGTGGATTCTGTGGTGTGAAGCTGTTGTGTGGGATATAGGGTTGTAACAGACGTAACTTTTCTATACAGAACTTCTGAAATATGTCTGTGCAGTGAAGAAATCAATATTTTAGACTCAAAACCTGATACAAGCTGACCCTTGGGAGGGGAGGGTGCTCCTTTCCACTCCCCCTCAACCCTCCTGGTGCTGTAACGAGAAAGGGTCTGATCTTGGCTGACCTCCAAGTGCTTCCAGCTAAAAGCTTGAGGAATAAAAGTGTCTTACGTGCTTGTACAGCAGACACCTGTACCAGGGCTGCTGTACTTGCTGTGCTCATGCTGCAAGAGCCATCAGTGAAGCACTTTGCAAATACAGAAGCTCTCGGTGCAGTTTGGTTCAGTCAGCAGAAGTGCATAGGGTTTTTCCTCACATACATGTGTGTAATGACTTGAGGTGATTGATCTCTCCAGAGCTATGTAAAGTCTCTCAAGCCTTGCTAGTCTGTAGCAGAAAATGAACATGGAATCCTAAATAAGCCTAAAATATTCCAGGCTGTGACACACCTCAGATGGTCAGGGAAAACAGTCTGAGATTTTTATTTAATAAAGTCTGACCTCTGGGAATGATGGAGAGGCACTAGGAATGGAGGCAGCCCATCTTTGCCTTCACACCACTTCCACTTCCTTCTCCAGCCTGATGTCCCTAATTTTTCTACTCAAATCTTTAACATCAGACATTGAACAGCTCAGTGACAAACACGAGAGCATTTTTTTGGACGTTTAAGTGATGTAGTTGAAAAAGATGTGAGGGCAGCTCAGTCCTCAGCTGTTGTCTGCCTCCAGTCTGCTCATCCTGCCAGTGTAGGACAGATTGAAAGGGAAACTGCTGTTGTGAAATACAAGTTTGGGGTACCATAAATACAGAAACACCCAAGTCAGCACTGTGTTATCTTGCCCTAACCCACAGAAACAGTGTTTTAGTCTTAGCAGTAAAGGTGAGTGTGACTGGTTTTAAATCTTAACCTGTTTACAGACATTGGTGTCAGAATTGAATGCGCAATGCTGAAGTCTTGTGAACTTGCTCAGTATTGGCTCTCACAGCAACCTAAGCTGCTCTTGTTTTCTTTTCTGTTTCCTCCTTCCCCTCTACAGATTTCAGGAAACCTTACTGTGCCTTGGATTACAGGTTGTTCCAGAAAAAGAGCAGTAAGTACATTTCTATTTAAGTATCTAATGCATCAAGTGAAGCAATGAGAAGTTGATAAAAATGCGTTTTTGAAAATGTCAGTTCTATTTACCTTGCGTGGGTTTTTCCCCTTTTTACTTTGATACAAACATCTGCAGGTGCAGTGTTTCAGTCGAGGTGAAGTTGATGTCTATCTTTAAAAGCAGGTCAAGGTCATAATCCAGTGTGAGGTGATGCCCGGGTAGGAATGGTGCTCTTAGCTCAAGTGTAACATCTGAATTGATAAGGGCTGAGAGTTTGGAGCTCAGAATATGTTTTTTATGTTGAAAGTGAAATGGTTGTTAATTGAGGCAATGGAATGCTTAAGAGAGTAACTCCCTCTACAGCTTCTCTGCACATGCACAGAATTAGTCAGTGCTGGCTGTAGGAACTTGATCAAGTCTAATTTTATCCACATAAATGTCATTTCACAGTAGCAGAATCAGCCAGGTTGGTGTCCTCAATTCACAGACAACTCCAAACCATAATACAAGGTATGAAACAGCTTTTGTCAGGAAAAAAACCCCTCTGCCCAACTCTTGTGTTTAGTTACTGCTCAGCATTTCCAGCTTGTCTTTGAAGAGATGTTAGTTCTGCCTCCCTTCCATGGAAATTCACCCTCAGGCTGGATGGTACAGCCAGGCTCTCCAGGGGCTGCTCTATCAGTCCAGCTCTGGCAGAAGCAATAACTGGGGAAGTGTCTGCCATGGTAACCAAACTCCCCAGTCCATGGAGCTGGCAGTGTCCTGGCAGTGTCCTGGCGGTGGCTGCTGTGTTGGCAGTGAGGTCTAGGCAATGGAAAAGCCTTTCCTTGCTTTCTCCTGCTGTAACCAGTACTTTTTCCTTTCTTTATTATTTCCAGTTCTTCTCTTTAGTCTTCAAAAGGTGGGAGTGTGGGAGTGTTTCCTGTATAAGTAGGAATCTAAGGACCATCCCATTAATGGTGTTTTCTCTCAGACTTTTTCTAGGTCTCAGCTGAAGCACTTCCAATTTCTACAGAGTTTGGTACAATCACTTCTTTATATAAAGAGCACTTTATAAGAGCATCTCCCAGAGGAACTGGTACTTTTATACAAATCCTGTTGTGCTCAATCCATCTTTTTTCTTTCCTAAGTGCTAATTCTCTTGAGGAGGCTTTTTAAAATGCAGCTCTTTTCTGGAAGGCTCATCCCCTCTATCACTTAATGACCTTTTAGAGCATCTCACCAAGGAGCTGGGGAGTGTCCTCGGGTAGAGTTTCACAGCTGAAGGGGGAGGTTTTCCCCCTTTCTCCCAGTACCATGCCACCCCATCCGTAGCCAATATCCAGTTGCAAGGTGATCCAGGTCAGGTGTGTGACCTGGCAGGTACAAATTCTGCTGCTGAGTTTGTTTTTAGAGTTCAGTGCTCTTCTGGGAGTCAGGTGAGTGCAGGAGCCAGCTCAGAGTCAGCAGTGGGAGCACTGGGCTGGGAGTGGGGTGATGTTGGCCCCTGCCTGCAGCACTGGGGGGGGGTTGTTGGGCAGCTGGTCTTGCTGAATACCTGACACCAACTGTAGAAGACATTTCTGGAGTAGATTTTAAAACTTTCAAGGATGTGGAGGTGCCTGTTTATTAATCACAGAGTCCTTAAGGTTGAAAGGACCTTTAAGAGCATCAAGTCCAACTGTCAGCCCAGCACCAGCATGGTCGCCACTAACCCATGTCCCCGAGTGCCACATCCACACATTTTTTGAACACTTCCAGGGATGCTGATTCCACCCCTGCCCTGGGCAACCTGTTCCAATGCTTTACAACCCTTCCAGTGAAATTTTTTTCCTAATATCCAGCCTGACCCTCCCCTGGCACAGCTTGAGGCCGTTCCCTCTCCTCCTGTCCCTGTTCCCTGGAGCAGAGCCCGACCTCCCCAGCTGCCCCCTCCTGTCAGGGACTTGTGCAGAGCCACAAGGTCCCCCCTGAGCTTCCTTTTCTCCAGGCTGAGCCCCCCCAGATCCCTCAGCCACTGCTGGTGCTCCAGCCCCTTCCCCATCTCCATTTCCTTCTCTGGCTCTGGCCCCTCAATGTCTTTCTTGCAGTGAGAGACCATTAAGGATGGTTATTAGGGAATTCTTTTTCCTTAGACCTTTCCTCCTTTCTCTTTTTAATCAATAAAATGCGTAAAACCCACTGGTTAATACAATCTGTGTGACAGCATCTGTGTCCAGATTTGTGGATGCACTTTCCCAGTCTGAGTGCAGAACCAGCCTCCTTCAGGAGACAAGTTGAGGACTTGGCACTCTAAAACTGCTGTGTACACACAGGGGCAAGACAAGCAAAGGAGAAAAAGCTCCTACTTCCTAGAAACTTTGATTTCAACTGTGAAATTCTTTGGAATAAAGAGTGTGAGGGAACAGAAATAGAATGGATGGAGTTGTAGAACTGCCATTATGGCAATTACTGCCATTCAAACAGGAAAAAGGCTAATCTGTATTTTGGTTAAAATGGAGAAGATTGTCTTTTAGATGCTCTGAATTTTTAATCTTCTGCCTTGATGTTTTGTTTCCCTTGCCCTGTCCTTCAACTGTATCAGGAGAGAAATAAAAGCTGTGCAGTTCTGCAGAAACTCTTTCTTGTCTGCTCAGCTCTGCTGTAGGATGATGTAATCCTGATTGTTAATGAATATTAGTCTAGAAATATCACCCTCTCAGTAACTCATGAGAGTGTCTTTGGAAATGAGAGAGTTCTGTGTTCTGTCCTAGTGCATGTGCAGCGGCCTTTGTGAATGCATTGATTTTTGGTTTTTCACAGGGTGGTGGAAGGATAACGAGGATTCAAAAATAGCAGTGAAGGTACCAGTTAAGGAGAATTAAAAGGGAGAAAATATCTTCACTTCTGTCCTTGTCTTTAAGTCTTGAGTGTACTGACTGTGCTTCAGTTCTGTGTCATCTGAGGTCTGAGCAGAACGGTTTGTGTTTGTGGTAGATTTAAAAGTACTGGTGTGCTCTGGAGAACATTTGTCACACAGATGGTGACTCTGGCTGAGCTGTGCCATAGCTTACTTATATAAAGCTATATAACTTATATTTCGGGGGAGAGAGGGACCTTGTCTGCCCTGAGCTTCACTTTGGGGTGTCTGGGCTCTCAGCCTGATGTATTTGGGGACGGGAAAGACCTGCAATGGGTGGAGAGTTCCTGTGTTAGATTGATTTTTAAATCACTGTTTGCACATCGTCTATTTGAATAAAACTCTGTCACAGGAGTGCAAGCACACTTTGGGGCAGGTGAAGGGGCTGAGGTGGGAGACCTGCCCCCAGCTGTTCTGGGCATGGGGAGCACAGCTGGGTTGTGTGGGGGAGACACATCAGTACAACTCCGAAGAAGGCTCCTCCTTGGCCTGGGGTGTGAAAGGCTCAGGAAAACCGACGGCTGCCGCAGGAAAACTGACGTGAGCTGAGAGCAAACACCTCAGAGCAGCTTTACAGAGAAAGCCCGGCAGGGATTAAAGCTGCCTGCAGTCAGAGGGCACCTCAGCTCTGCCTTTGTTTTAAAACTATTCCAGGAGGAACTTGTGGAGTTCTCTCCACCTTCCTCTGCTCTCTCAGGAGGGGAGAAAACTGTGGTTTAGTCAGGTCGGCGGGAGCATGTCTGAGTGAGACAGTCAGGGTCTGCAGTGAGAGGTGAGCCAAGCTGGAGGTCTCTGGATGGGAACACTGTGCTTGTTCCTGCTTTTGTGTTGTTTGGAATACTGAGTAAAGTGTTTCCTCCTTCTGTGAGATATTTTACTACGTATCTCAAGATTCTACATTGGATGGTAATACCATCCATGGCATGGCATGGCCTTCTGGCTGGGAACAGCACCTCCTTGTCCCACAGCAATCCGCAAGGAATGCAAAGGGGGACAAGTCTGGTCATCTTTTTATTGTGTGATGTGCTGCACCCAAGTGCCACAAATCACCTTGGCTTTTTGTCTGCTGTGAACCTGCAGGCAAGGAATGCATCCTGTCCGAACAGGAACTGCAAAACTTTCTGGTCCAGTGTGAGGAAGACATTAAGAGATCAAGTAGGAATCATGATAATTACCACCTAAAATTCAGTTTACTTTGAGGCTGAACATTCACTATTTCACAGATCAGTTCAAAATCTCCAGAAGGGCGAGTTGTCAGTTCGTGTGGATTGAGGGTTGGTTTGGAAGTTACTGAGTGAGATGACAGGGGTTCCGAGTGTAATATCTTTGCTAGACTGTTCATTGCATTGATACATCTTTTTTTAAAAATCTTTTTAGTTGAGTTTGATTTAGAAACAGATATTAACAGAATATCTGTAATTTTGGCTGAATGCTGAAGCAGTTACAGCTCTTCTCACACTGGGGTGCTATGAAATATTTATCAGTTCTGCTTCCATCAGAGCAAGCTTCAAGCTTACCCTACCAGTGGGGAAAGATGCAAAAAACCTCTGTTGCAGAAACCTACCAGTGTGTGCCCTAATGGTGTGTCAGCAGGAAGAGTTTAAGGGTGCCTTGAGACACCTTTGTGCCTGCAGTTTGTGCAGCTGTGTGCGAGCATCAGTGTCCAGCGTAAGCACAGGATGGGGTGTCACTGACAGGGGGGCAGCTTTGTGGCACTGGTGAAACCTGAAGCTAAAACCTCAGGCTGAAGGAATGTGTAATCTGGCACAGCTTTCGTGAGGTTAAATACCTTGGTGTGTTAAGGGAAAACGCAGACCTTCAGAATTGGCAAGTGGGAAATCAAGAAATAATCAGAAAACTGCAAAGCAAGAATGATATTAAATGGTGCAGATGGGAAAGGGGAAATATAGTGGAATGATTCAGAAATCACTATTAATACATACAAATAAGATCTTGAGATAGGAAGTGATAATCCTCTGAAGAAAACAGATAATTAATTAATTGATTAATTATTAATCAGAGAGCTGCATGCTGGTGTCACTGGGAAAGGTGAATAAGGCAAAATGACACTGTGCTTGTACAGAAGAATCTGGAATTTGTTCATACCTTGAATGCTTTGAGCGCTCTGATCTTCCCATTCCTCCCAAAATATAACAGAAGCAGTGACAAGGGATCAAAGGCATGGAAAATTTGTTGTGAGAGGTTTGTTTGCTAAAAATAACCATTACCTCAGCCCATTTCATCACCAAGTATCAGAACTGAATGTTGATTTAATATGATTTCACTGCAATTGAAATAAACACCACACACAGGGCTCAGCTGCAGCATAAATGCAAGTTATGTATAAAACCTCTAGTTCTTCCATTTTTTAGCATGTCTTTGATTAATAATCGGAAATTTGTGTATAGCTTTTGTGCACGTGGCCTGAAACATTTTCAACTGATGCATAAAACCCGATGTAAAAAAGCAGGCTCTAAGAAAAGGCAGGATAAGGACACTCCACTCCGTGCAATTATTCATCCCAATTATAGACACCGGATTTGCACCACAGATACTGCTGCACGGTGGGGGGGGACGAGGGGCTCGGCGAAGAGCCAGGAATGTCTCTGATAAACTGGGTCATCTCTTCTAAGGATGTTGTTATTACACTTGGGAGGTCGGGGATAAGCCGGGTTTAACCCTGCGCGCGGCACTGCTGCTTCGGTCTGCTCGGCGGGATTGCTTTTCCTTGGGAACTGATAGGCTGGGTTCTGCTGGACAAAGCCCGTCCTGCTTTTTAAACTGGGGGCTACAGAAGTGGGAAGTGTAAAGGATTCAGCCAACAGGCAGCACCAACAAGGATAAAGCCAGGCCTTGAATCGGCAAGCTGTGGATCTGAAGAGAGGAAATGAGAATTGTATTCAGAGCTGAGTTAATGAAGTAAAAATAAGAACTGAATTACTGGCTTGCCTTCACCTATAAGTATTGTCATAAATATGAAGCTTTCCAATATTGTCTATTGATTTTTTTTCCTATAATGGTGAATATTATGATATTTGTAGGGCTCTGGGTTTTTCCTCTTGGTCCCTCATTTCCTCTGATGATATTAAGCATGAGAAGGTTATTAACTAAATTGATGGAAGCTTAGTTACACATACAATGTAGAAATTTTATCCTTTATTTTCTGACAAAAGTCATTATGTAATTTTTAAGCAGTTTATAATACAGGAGTCAAACCTGGGTATAATCCATGTCAAGGGATGATCCTGTAATTGAAGGTAGTTTGTGATTTCCCTAAGAAATTGCTGATAAGCCCCATGGCACAGCATGTTAAACGAAGGCAGCTAATCTGGAGCTGAAATTTGGACACGCTGAAGTGTCACTTACATCTAGAGAGCTTAAGGGGTGACACTGATCCCGTGATGCTGGTGCAGCAATTGAGAGCAGGGTGTGTGCATGATGATCCTTCGGGATCTCTGAGATCCCACGGAGCCTGCTCACTTGGCAGAGCACAGGGGCTCCTCAGTGCTGGTCTTGGCAGAAAAAACTGGCTAAAATGAGACAGAGACTCCAAAGTAGAAAAGTTATATTAGCATAATTATACAGCAGCTGTGAGGTGAAAACCATTGAATAGTGATGTATCTAGTAAGGTTTTTACTGAAACATTGTAGTAGGTCATCAGAATTACCATCTATCCACTAAAATGGAGAAGATCTGACATTGCTTTTTAAGGAAAATTTTTGTAGGCCAGGTGGTTTTGCTAAATTCTGCTTTTTCCATGTAAGGTCCTTGTTTTGAGTAAGTCAAAGCTGAGCAGGCTCTGCACCTTCCTGAGCACCATCCCTCTGGGAACTCGAGGTAGGCACTGGGTGTCTTTTGTCCAAGGCAGGATCCTCTTGCAGATCACTTTTCCTGCTACCAAGTCCTCTCCCTGGGTTCTTTCAGGAGAGGAAGCATTTCTGAGATAACTGGAAAACCACATGGCAAGAAGAAACCTGAGCTTCCTCCAGCAGCAGCTGGTCTTTCTTTGGGTTTTGTTCTGATTTGGCCAACGCAACCAAATGGGTGGGAGAAGACGGCCTGAGCAGGGTTTCTCCCTCACCTGTGCCATAACACCAGGAACATTTCCTGGTGCTCCACAGAATTTCACAGAATACTCTGAGCTGGAAGGGACCCCACAAGGATCATTGAGTCAAATCTTAAGTGAATGGGCTTCTCTCATTTCATCCCTTCACTGCGGAGGGTGAATTTCCACAGGGTGTTCAGGGGAGCTTCAGGCTGTGGATGTTAAATGTGAGGGATTGCTGTGTGTTGTGTCCCTGCTGAGCACCGATCACAGGGAGCTCTGGGAGTTCACTGCCAGGGGTTGCAGCAGCGTGAACTCTCCAGAACCAGCAGCCAATGTTAGTTAGCTAGGTTAAAAGAACACCCACTGTCCTTTAGGACGTGAGATTGCCTTGAGCAGTCAGGAATGCAGGATAGGCCAGGGTTTTTCCGTGTAGTCCGAGCATTGCTGTCGCTCCTCTCTGCCTTCCCTCTCCTCGGTGCTGGGCTGCCGCAGAGCAGAGCTCTTCCCAAGTCCCAGTCTCTTTTGCCAGCAGCTATAAAAGGAGTTATTGCTGCAGTGATCTGGGAGATGGCTGTACTTTTGTTCCTTGAACGTGGCTTGGAGGCAGGAGGAGCTCAGGTCAGGCGTGCAGCGAGAGCGGCGGCAGCTCCGGGCGAATGGGCACCGGGGATTTGGCTTTGCCCGGGTCTGGAGCTGCACTTTGCTCAGCCTGGAGCAGCTTTCAGTGTGCCGAGTGGATTCCTTTTGGATGAACACGGCCTGGGGCATTCTGCCCAGGAGCATCTCCTGTGCTGGGCTGCCTGGGGCTGTGTGGGAGCGCAGCGGCTCCAGGGTGTCCAGGACCCTCCTCACCGGCCCCGCTCCGACCACAGAGCTCTGGTACCATCAGCTGTGGGATGGGCAGGATGGGAACAGCCCCCTGATTCCAAACTGGGGTGATAGAATGATAGCCAGGAAAAACTCTGAGTGCCTGGTACATACTCAATTAATCATGAATTCATTAAAGTTGGAAAAGACCTCTAAGGTCATCAAGTCCAGCTGAACCATATTTGACTATATCTGGGGCATCGTTTTATTGGGATTACTTTAGGAAGACAAAGGTTTGATGCTCCTATTTTGTGTTCATACACTGAGGAGACTCAAGTGCTTCTAACATTTTGAGAAATAGTAATTTTTAAAAGAAGAAAATTGCAACAATTACCATTTTCTGAAGATTAGTAAAAGCTAGAACTGGGAACTGTACAAGATTGTCAAATGATCCTAGTTCTGCAAAATTTCTTTTTATTCCACTTAAAATTATTTCTTTCTAACTTTTAACGGACTTTAAATGAGCAAACACAGAGTTCAGCTATTGAAATCATGAACACAGTTCAGCTACTGAAATAATGACACCTGTGGCACATGGGCTACAAGTTACCAGTGCAGACTTGGTGGCTGATTTTCTGTACTCTGAATAGCAGGAGAAGTGAAAAACATGGATTGGTCTAATGAAACTGTAGATTTTAGATAAAATTCTGGGTGAAAAGCTTTTGATAAAGCTTGGAAACTCTACTAGAGAAATACACTCCGTGCTCTCACCAGTTCAAACAGCGGTAGGATGTTTAGGAATTCTTTTTCAGTGTTACTCCTTTTATCACTGATCCACTATCACATATTTTGATAAATGTAGACAAAGAGTTTGGGAACTCACATATAAACAGTAGAACCAATTTAAACTCGAGCTCACCAAATAAACATTAAAGTATTCCCTTTAGGAAGTCAGAATCCTTTGAATTATGCATGTGTTGTAGTTTGCAGTAAGATAAAAGAACTTTAAGGGGGGGAGGGTGAGAAACTTGAAAAGCCTTTAAGGAGTAATTTGCATAAATTGGGTGGAGAGAGTAAACAGCACAAGGGGGAAAAAAAAGTTATTTTTGGTAAGGCCTTATAGAATGAGATAAAACAAATTACCAAAAAAATCAGGTGGAGTTGAAACAAAGCTGAAGTGCCTTAAACTTGTGTTAGCGCTGCCACTGCCTTTACAGCAAATCCCAGGGAACTCTGAAGTGCCCTGGATACAAAGAAGAGATTAAAAAAACCCCAAATTCTTAAGGGAGAGTTAAAAGAGAAGAAGAGCCATGGAGACTGTACAGCGTGTGTGTGACTGTGTGGGAGACCTCTGGACATGAATGCTCAGGATAAGCAGATTTTTTTTCAATCTAACAGTGTTTTTTTTATCTTGCAGTTACAGGACCGCACACAATTTAGTGACCGAGACTTAGCTACCCTAAAGAAATACTGGGACAATGGCATGACCAGCCTGGGCTCAGTCTGCAGAGAGAAAATTGAAGCTGTGGCTGCAGAATTAAATGTTGACTGTGAAATAGTGCGGGTAAGAAATCCAGAGTCTTCCCTTATCTTGTCGCAGGAGCAAAAATAGGACAGATGAAAGGCTTTAAAAATTTCATGAGGAAGCTTGAAATAGATTTCACGTATTACATAATGAATGACCATGTTGGGAAGTGCTCTCCTGCTCTTTCTGCAGTCTATATTTAGTAAAAGCCCTCAGGTAAGAGTCGTATTGATCAGCAGCAGAAGCAGCACTACGAGCTCTTTGACAGTTGAGTAAGATTTTAAGCAAGTGTTACATTTTTTAGGGAGATCCTAGAAGACTGAAAGGTACTATTTATATTGCTGTTAACATACCAAAAAAGGGCTTTTCTAAAGATACAGGGAAAATACTTGCCATTCATGCTTATAGGGAAAATTATGTGAAAGAAAATACTCCAAAATAGGGGAAAAAAAAAGTTTTACAAGACTGTCTTGAGGGCAGGTTGAGGTGCGATAGAGGAATTCTGGGTCAGTTCGATTTGATGGTCCCTGCAGGTGGCTGAGGGAAGCACAGCTGTGCTGGAGATAACCTGACTGCCAAGAACCACTGCACACCATCTCTTCCAGAGGCTGGGAAGTTGTTCCCAGTGTGTCCCAGATGAGCAGACACACAGCATCACCCTGCAGCTCTGGGGCCTCCTTTGCTCATCCCAGCCTCAGGAAATGGTCCCACTGTTTGCAGTTATACAAAAACAGGAGCCTTCCTTTCCCTCATGACAGGCATGACAGTTGGGATTATTCCTTTCAGGCTTCATCCTCTCCTTCCACCTCTTCCCTAAATTCCTGACACTGCTGCAGAAGCAGGGCTAGGAGCCCTTAGTGAAACTCTTCTGTTGTGGAGACTTCTGGCTTGCTGCATCCAAATGGTTCCAAAACTGCTTTTAGGCTTGAACACAAATCTGGTTATTTGTTTTTGTGGGCACACATGAATTCTAAAAAACCCAATTGCACTTTTGGAGGCTGAAGAGAATCCCTCTTCTCTCTGTAGAGAACAAAGGTGCTCCCTGTTTTCCAAGGGCTTCACTTTGCTCTCTGAAAGGTGAAGCCATTCCCCTGACAGCATCTCCTGGCCATGACATGCCTCGTGGACAGGACAGTGACACCCAGGCTGCCTTGGTGTGTTGCCTTGGGAACATCCTCGTTGGCACACATGGGGTGAAGCTCTGTACAAACCTTTCCACCTGCTGGAATGTTTGTGTCCTCAGGGCAGAGACCAGGCTGGCCCCACAAGGCTCTGGCATCAGAACAGACACACAAATAGTCCCGTGCACTTTACAGACCTTGCTGGAAGTGTTTAAGGAGAGAGTATTTTAGGGCTAGAACTCCCAGGCTGATTTCCTACATGGGAATTCCAGTCTGCTCTTGCCCTCACCGTTGTGCTGTTCCAGAATGTTCTCTGTTCAGCAGAGCACACAAGATGTGGAACCTTCTCTTCCCCATTTAATTTGAGACACTATCAAAACATGTTCATCTTCTCTGACATTCTCAGTATGCTGAATGAAAGATTTTCTGCTTTGAAAAGAGATTTCTCCTTTATAAAAGGATCTGCCTTTCCCAAGTGCCTTTTTTACTAAAAAAGAGGTAGATTCAATTTTAAATTTTATTAGCACTGTTTGTTAAAATCACAAGATGATGGGAAAATTTAAAGAATGGCAATACACTGCTTGGAAAAAAGAGACCCAGATCTCAAAGGGCTGCTTGTGTGGGGGTTTTTCTTTAATTTTTTTTCCCCCAAACTGTAGGTAATACAAAAAAAATGATCTAGGTAGTTCTCTGCATACCTGTTGTGCATTCTTCAAAGAGGAAAATCAGCAAGCTGGGAAAGCAAATACCAGCCAACAAAAATGATTTGCTAAAAATAGTGTTCAGCGTGTTATCTTTTATCTTGTTAGAGATGCAGTTTTAAAAGGGGTTTTTTTCCAAGGCTGGCACAGCATGAAGCTGTGTTTAGTAGCTGGGACTGCTGTTAATACTTCCTTATTTTTTCTCTTTAGTAATCAAGATATTATAAGCCAAAAGTTTTTTACTCCACTTTTTCAGAACCCCAGGAAGAGGAGCAGGGAAGGTATTTCTGAAATAAGGCCAGAGTGATGTTTAGTGTGTCTTTAAAGAAGAAAACCCTAAATTATTGTAGTCTTGGGAAACTCATTTGGAACAGAGGCCTCGTGGAAAGGACGTGCATTTTGCCATGGCCTGATCGTGTTTTCAAACCCAGGAACTGCTGCTCCTGTTTCTGGGGGTGTAGATGGCGTGGAAGGGGGACGAGAGCCAGCCTGAGAAGAGTGGGAGTAGCAGGTGGTAAAGAAATGGATTCCTGGCCCTGGGAAGGATTTCTGGTTGCCAGTGGAGAACTGATTTGATGGAAGGAAGGGTCTGGGGTGCAGGGGCTGTTGAGCAGAGTTGAGATGATGAGAAGTCAAAAGCCTGAGTGACACAAGGAAAGGGAGAGCCTTAGGATTGCAGACAATTCTTGTTACATCATGTTAAACTCTGAGTCTTTACTAATTTTTGGTGTAGATGTTTCTTCATCAGAGAAAGCAAATTAATGACCAGGTGTACAGATCCACTTGGAGAATTCGGAATGTGGGTCTTCTTTTTTTTTCTCCTTTGAAACTCAGTGTTATTGATGTAAGATGAACTCAAAGCATCCATCTCCATGCCACCATGGCTGGGTTTCCAGGTTCCCTGGGCCGGTGTCATCTCCCAGACTGTTCCCAGTGTGCTCCTCTACACTCACTGCAAACAACTTTTCTTAAAGCCTTGTCTTCCAGCCAAAGGGGACTGAAGGATGAGCTGCTCTGAGCTTTATTCTGCCAAGTTCCTTTCTGTCCTCCAAGGGGAGTGATGTGGATCTGTCACCTTGGCCAGTTCCCTCTGTGCTGTAGGAAATCCTAGAACAGGGGGGATGTTTGGGTCATCGGATGCTTCAGTCCTCTTATGGAAGTTGCAGAGTAGGAGAACTTGGATCAAAGATCTTATTTTAAATTTGTTAAATAATTTAGGTGGGAAGAGACCTTACAAAGTCACCTAGTCCTGCTCTTTATCTAGAACAGGATTGACTTTGGAATCAAGTCAGGTTTCTCAGGATGTTGTCCAGTAAAATGCTGAGTACCTCCAAGGCTGGAGGTGCCAAGGCTCCTGTGGACAGACTGTCCCTCTGCCTCACTGTAAAGCCTTATTTTTTTCTTTTTGATTCTCAATTCCAGTCAGAGCTTCCCTTGCTGCCACTTGTGCCTATTGCTTCTTTTCCTTTTGCTGTGCACCTTCCTGTTTCCCTTGGAAAGCTGAACCTGGACACAGGATTTTGGGAAGCAGCCTCAGGAGGGTTAAATACTGGGGAATGATCAGCTCCCTGAACTGCTGGCTGCACCCTAGTCCAGATGTGCTGATGTCACTTGGTTGGGGGCCTGTTGCTTTTGTTATAGTTTCTGATATCATTCATGTTTATTTCTCTTACAAGACTTGGATTGGGAATCGAAGACGGAAATATCGTTTAATGGGGATTGAGGTCCCACCCCCTAGAGGAGGTCCTGCTGATTTCTCTGATCAATCTGAATTTGTTTCTAAATCAGCACTTAATCCAGGAGAGGAAACTGCTACTGAAGTGGGGGATGATAATGATAGGAATGATGAAGTATCAATCTGCTTATCTGAAGGAAGCTCACAAGGTATTTGGAATGCAGTTACTACTGTGCCTATATTTTCAATTTTGTGCAGTGTGCATGCTTTGGATTCTGTTGTACACATTCAAAAACGTCTGACAGAGTCACAAGTGCTCCACCCCGCCTGGGCTGAAGGTACTGTTTGGTCTCTTTCTTCTACCTCCGTGTCTCTGAGTTTTCTTGGGTTTGTTGTACAAGGATTGGAGAAACCTTTGATTTATGAGCCCCATTTCTGCCAGATTGATCTGAAATGAAATCACAAGTTCACATTTTGCTGGTGCAAGTGAGAGCTGGGCAGACAGTCCAGGTGGAGAAGCCTCACTTCCCAAGGAAGCCAGGTTTACAAAATGCTCTCTGCTGACTGCTCAGTGCTTCCCAGCCAGCTGGAATGGCCATTCCGTTTGGCAACCCATCCCTGGAAGTGTCCAGGACCAGGTTGGACGGGGCTTGGAGCGAGCTGGTCTGTGGAAGGTGTCCCTGCCTTGGCAGGGGTGGAATGGGATGAGCTTAAAGGTCCCTCCCACCCCAACCTGTGCTGTGATTCCATGGTTCCATCCCTGTGATCCTGATCACCCCAGGCACTGGTGGGGGTGGAGCTGCTGCTGTGCCTGAGCAGAGCTGTGCATTCCCAGCTCTCCTGGCAGGGAACACCTCAGCTCAGTCTGGAACAAGGAGCTGCCCAGGCCTCCTGCTGCTCTCTCTGATGGGCAAACACAACCCAGCAGATCAAAGCCATGAGCAGGGGACAGCTCAGGAGCCTTGGAACTGCACACATGGGGGGCGTCCTCAGTAAACTGCAGGATCTGGAGTGAGAAGTGCCTTCAACTTAATTCCCTTTTCCCTCCCAGGAGCACATGGGACCGATGTCTCCCTGCCCCTCTGTGAGCCCGGCACATCCCCCGCTCACTAATTGCTCCCAGTGCTTCTGCTTAGAGGAGATCAATGAAGCCTTTGCTCTCCAAGCTAAAAGAAAGTCTGACCTCGGGCCTGCTGCTGCTGCAGCTCAGTGAGCCAGGCTTGATCCTGTCACTTCATCAGAACAATTTAAAGGGAAGAGCCAGGGGAACGGAGAGCGGCTGGGAATGATTCTGGGAGAGCTTTGTCAGATTCGACTGTAGAGGGAATAAGATGATAAAGAAATGGGTCAAGTGATTGAAAGCCAAGTGAGATGAGGAATTTCAGAGTCCTTGATTTGCCTGAGGTGTGGAAGGAGCTGATTTAAGTCAGATCTGCTTGAAAGAAAGTGGTGACAGGGAAGAGTCTGAAGTGTCTGTAGTTCAGGTGAGGAATAACTCCATGTTTGTTGAGCAAGGCTTGCATCGAGCAAGGTGAGGCTGAACACTGGGGTGCAGTATTAGTGCCAAAGCCTAAGGAAGTGCAAGGAAACGACAGGATTTCCACAGCATCCAGGAATCCCAGTCCTTTATTCTCCCACAACAATTATTTCTATTCATTTCTCCAGTTCAAAAGAGGAAGTTTCAGTGCTGCAGCTCAGCTGGTTTTGAACTTCCTGGAAAATATTTCCCCCAGTACTCGTGAGTTATGTTCAGTCACAGATAGGGAATTGTTCTAATGTTTGAGAACTGTAACTTTTGGCCCTAATTTATTAAAAAACTAAAACCACAACAGCAAAAAGCCACTCTGAAAGACAGACAAAAGCAACTTTTGGTCACCTAATCAGAGTGACAGTGTCGATGGCTCCTGCTTTTAAATAGTGTGTCAATATAAAAAAATAAATCAATGGAGCATTAAAGCTCTCATATTGCCTTGCCTTTTTAAATTGTGTGTTAATTGAATCCACACTGTGTAAGTGGAGGCCATTAGGGCTGTGCTGGGTTCCATGAGCTGAGGATGAATATTTAAGGAGTTGGGAATGCTGTAGGGAGCTGCTTTGTTCAGCTGTTGAATCCGAGGGATGACTGCCAGGGTTGCAGAGTTCCTGGTGCCTTGCAGTGTCCCCGAGTCCCTGAGCAGTACGCTCACCCAGTGACCTTCACCCTTCATTGCTCCCTGCTCCCCAGTGCTCCCATTTGATCCAAAGTGTTCCTGGCACAAGTTGTCCTATGGAGCCAGTGACCAGTGGCAGATTAAGTTTATTTGAAACAATTTTAAATCAAATTTGCTCAGTTTAGAAATATTCAACTTACAGGAAAGTTGTTTAGCACTATTAACTGTCTCTGTATGATCTGGCCTGAACGTTACCCTGTCTTTGGCAGGATTGGTAATCCCAGGGGAATCCTGTTATCCCTATTTGTGTGGGGGTGACAGACCCTGGAATCATCACCTGCCCCTCCCAGTGTCCCACCTGAACCTTGCTGCCCCTTCCCTCTTTTCCTCTTTGTACTTAATATGTATAAAAGATTTATATTTTAATATGCAGAAGTCGAGTAAATATGAGAAACAAACTTCAATTTTAGGGGTAAATAGACTTATCTTTCTTGGGGTTGTGTTTTCTCATTGTTCTTTAAGGTCAATGGAATCATCTCATGCTTTGTGGTTGAAATATCAGAGTAAAATCTGCTCTGTTTTCAAGTGTTTCTACATTAAAAAGCACCTTAGGTTCACTAGGGATAAGCATTTGCCATAATCTGATCCGTTTTTGGTTCAAAACCCATCAATGTCTGCAAGGGGGAGGTGGGATTTACATATGTACCCCAGAATTTCGGAGAATGCAGGATTTTTCATGTAGGAATTTATTTTAATTTAAAAAAAAACCAACTTCTGCACACCTCTGATGTGAAGCTCTTCATCACCTTTGAATATTCCAACCTGAACCTAAAAATGGGAAGGTTTTGGTACAGAGAATAACTGAGAGTTTTGTTGTTGTTTCAGGTCGCAGTGGGTTTGATGTGGGCCTGATGAAACACTTGTGACAAGATGTCTCTTTAATAAGGCAGATATTCTGTTTTCTGACTAGACACTGATACCGTGACTTTGCTGTTGGATTTAGCAGCTGTGACATTTAGTGGTAAACACCATTAATGGTCCTTCAGCGTAAAATCGGAATGAAATCTGACTAAACCAATTTATTTCTGCAGAAGAGACAAATGAAGCTCTTCAAAATGAAGAAATTGGCCACAAAGATGATGACCAGAATCCAGTTTCCACTGATAATGTGGTATGTACACCTTTCCTTTTCCACCAGTTAATAAGTCCTTAATTAATGTTGAAGTTGTAGAGCAGCTGTGTTTTTCACTGGGTGACAACTTCAGTTGTGTGTGCTGAAAGTCCTTCCTATTTGAGCCTTAAAACTGTACTAAAAATACTAAAACACAGCAGGAAAAAACCCTAACACCTTCAGTAGAAATGGTTTGCAGAGATGGTGTCCAAGAGACTCAGCTCCCCAGTCTGCCTGAACCCCAGGT
Source organism: Gymnorhina tibicen (assembly GCA_013399875.1). Lineage (NCBI taxonomy): Eukaryota > Metazoa > Chordata > Aves > Passeriformes > Artamidae > Gymnorhina > Gymnorhina tibicen. Next base: position 835,711 of record VXAZ01008536.1, on the reverse strand, counting down.
TGTCTCATTTGATGTAATAATGGAAACAAAACCAAGGAAGAGTTTCTTCATATTTTGTTTTGAAAACACTGTAACAAAACTTTTTTAAAATGCACTTCAAATTGGACTAAAATACACTGGACTTGCATAAGAGATACAGTTTTCCGATTTGAAATTCTATTCTGTTCTTTCCCCTCCTATCTTAAAAAGTGTGTCTAAGAAAGAGAGGGTGAATGTTTGGTAGTTATTCAGAGATTATTTCCTCAGCCTGAGTCTAAAACCAAAAATATTTGAGTCCCAGTGTTATTGAGGGTGTGATGGAGCAGCGGAACTCGGGGACATCAAACCTCTGAGCTGTTGTCACTTCAGCTGGGCTGGCAGACACTGGAGCACACAAAATGGGCTTTATCCTCCCTGCCTTCAGCACAGGCTTGGGAGCTTGGTGGGTGCTGCCAGGGAGAGCTGGGAATGCCCCTGGAAGGATTTCTCCTCAGTAATTTCAGGGAAATTCCTGGTGCACAGGCAGGAGGGGCCACGTGCTGCAGGAAAAACCTCTGAATTAACACCTCAGGAATGACCCATGAACATGGATTGGGTCAGTGGGGCCCTTCCCTACACTGGGTTAAACACTATCCTAAAAAACAGTAAAATTGCTTTAACTTATTATAGACAGGCTCAGAAATGTTCACAACTGTCTAAACAATTAAAAATTGTAAAAAAACTTGGGACATATTTGTGAGTTTTAATCAGTGTTAAGCTTGCCCTTAACACTGTGCTTCAGGTATCTTTAGAAACCCAGTATAAAAAGCTCCCCAAATTTTTGTGAATTAGGTGAAAATGTCCATATTTATGCATTTGGAGGTGTCCTTTGGATCAGCATCCCCTACAGCTTCGGGCATTTCCCTTGCACTGTGGCCAGGGGAGGCCAGAGGAGAGCTCCTTGATTTCTTCAGGCCAGAAGTAGGTCAGGCTTGCCTTGATGGCTGCTTTGCTCCAGAGGGATGCATTTCCAGACCCTCCTTTTCAACAACAGAGCAGAGCAGGGGCTGTGAGGGGATAAATGTGCCACTTAAAGCCAAAAAGCTGGGCCAGGGAGCTCCTCCTCTGTAAACAGCCCCAGTCTCCATGGCAGCAGCTCCCGCTGGATTCCCGCTGGATCTCCTGGCTGAGGTGCATGATTGCCATCTAATGGGGGCTGCACGGCTCAGAACTCCTCAGGAGCCAGCACAGAGTTCTCTCATCTTCATCCTTCATCCTTCCTGCCCCTTTGGGATGCGGATCCTCATTTGTTTGTCTCCTCTGTGTGTTGGAATCTTCAGAATGAACCGTTTGCTTCTGTTTCAGAAAATAGAAATTTTAGATGATGAAGAGAGTGATCTGATCAGCAATTCTGAAGTGGATCAGATGAGTTCTCTTTTGGATTACAAGGTGAGTGATTGGGCTGTGTCAGGGACAGCAGGATAATCCCCAGGGAGTTCAGGGGGTGGATCTGTCAGGAGTTCAGCAAAGGCTTGTGGGATCCTGAGCTCCTCTGCTGTTTTCCTGGTGCACACATCATGCCTTCATCCCACCTCCAGCCACGTTATCCATGTTTCAATCCAGATGGAGGCGGGAAAACCCCATTTCTACAGAGCTGCAGCTCCCCCGATGTGTCCCAAGAAAGGGATTTATGGAGCCGCTCCACCAGAATTGTTCCTTGGAATGCTGCGACGCTTTTCCTGCAGCTCTGGAGGGGCCTGGACAGCTGGAATCCTCTGATGGAGCGGGGGGATCTGAGGAGATGTCGTTCCCCAGGACATGCCTGGAAGTGGTGGCTGTGGGAGGGAGGAAAAGCAGTTGGATCCTGCCAGCTCCTGTCTCCTGCCAGGGCCTGAGGGTTGTGTGTGTGCTGCTCTCCCAGGAGTTGCCACAATTCCACGTTTCCTTGAGTTTTTACCTCCATTGCTGATTTTTTCCCTTAGAAACCAGGTCTGCTGCCCTGACAGTAATCAATTACCAAAATAATAAACAGATCATCTCTTCAGGACAAAAATTCCTCCTTCCAGCAGCGTGTTCTTGGGAAGGGCAGTGGAGAATGAATCAGGAGAGGGAATGACCTTTTCTTAATGTCACCTGTCAGCGCAGTGAAAGGCTTGTTGTGACAGTGCCCTGCAGAGCCAGGGTTGTTGTTTGACAGCACTGATTACTCCCTGAATTTTCTGCCTAAGTCTGAATTCTTCCTGGGCTGGGCAAAATCCAGTGCTAAACAGGCAACTGCTAATTTTCCATCGGGAAAAACTCAGCTGATTTTTTATGAAAGCCTCAAAATCACAGCCCAGATATTCCTCTCTCATTCCCAGAGCTGTTATCACTTGGAACAGTGTGGTGAGCGCTGCTTTCACTGAAAAAAAAGTGAATTTTCTGGGAAAAAAACAACAAAAATACAACCGTTTTTAAAGGTTTGTTGCAAACCTTTAGAGCATCACGTAGTCTCAGCTTTTCCTGTCAACTAAAGCTGATTTCCAGCCAGTCTAGAAAGCGTGAGCATGAATATCATATTTTTTTCATTATTCTCTCATGAGTTGGTGCTATTAAGCAGAGCCCTTCTGCAAAAACGAGCAATGCCTTTGCTCTTGTAACCTGAATAAACAGTTTGGTTTTCATGATCTTCGCAAAGGTGAGTAACCAGAGAAAATGAATTTTAGCTCTGCACTGATCAACAGGTTTAGCATTTGGATCCTACCTACCAATAAGTTTGAAGGAGAAGAGATACTTGGAAGAGATGGAAATACTTATCAAGTCTGAATTTTTAATTAAGAGATTTGCAAGTATAGATTGGGAAAATGCCTTTTAGCCAAAGCACACAAATTATTGATATTTCCTCATTTTGTAATATCCATCCAGCCCCATAAACAACTCTGTGGAGGTTGGAACTAAGTGATCTTTAAGGTCCCTTCCAAACCATTCTGTCACTCTGTGATACTCCTGTTTATTCAGTAACCCGAGGGATCCTGAGGAGCTTGGTGAGCTGACACTTGATCCATGTCAAACCCAGCTGCACTGGAGGATGTTAGCTGTTAATTCATGGTAGCTTTGAGGAATTTCCAAGTCATTTTCCCTGTTTCTTGTGTCAGGCCTTCTGCTGCAATAATGGAATTCATTTGCTGTCTCTTCTCACAGTCCCGATTACTTCTAGGAAGAGATCTGGGCTTTGGTTGTCATTGTCACTAAAAACATTGAGTTCTAAGCCAGGTGTGTTCAGCTGTGGTTATTCCAGTGCTCTGTCCTGTCCCCACCCCAGAGGGATTTAACAGACCTGTGGATGTGGCACTTGGGGACATGGTCACTGGTGGCCTTGGCAGCGCTGGGGAATGGTTGGACTCAATCTTAGAGGGCTTTTCCAGCCTAAAGGATTCCGTGGTTCTGAGATTATTCCCAGAACTCTCTGGTTTCCCCACAGAATGAAGAAGTCAGGTTCATCGAGAGTCAGCTGGAGAGCCACAAACAGAAGTATTTCGAGCTGCAGACGTTCACCCGGAGTTTGATACTTGCAATTAAATCAGATGATAAAGAACAGCAGCAGGTAAATCCTGGAGCAGGTTTCATATCGGAGGGTGTTTGTTCTTCTGTGCTGTGTCCCTCCCTTGGGTTTACTCCAGAGGTCAAATAAAACTCAGTTAATTTTTTCATTCGTTATTTAAAGCACATTTGAGTGCTGACATGAAAACCACACCTAATAGTGCATGTACTATATATTATTTATGTATTTTCCCTTGTAGGCCCTGCTTTCAGACTTACCTCCTGAACTTGAAGAAATGGATTTCAACCACACCTCCCCGGAGCCCGATGATACCTCATTCAGCCTCTCGTCCCTGTCGGAGAAAAACGCCTCAGACAGTTTGTGATTTCTCTTTTTTGGAAGTGACAGAACTGAAACCCCACGGGAGGTGCAGGGTTCAGGAGAGAGGCTTTTGCTCTGCAGTGTCCTCAGCCCAGGGGAGCCAGCCCAAGGAGGAGGAGCCGGTGCTGAAGGGCGGCTGTGGCTCCTCACGGCCTTGCTCTGCCCAGGAATTGGGAATGTTGGGTTTGGAAAATCAAAGAACTGGGTGAGGGAAGGGTTCACTGGGAGCAGCTTGGCCTTGGGTAGGATTAACTTCTGACTCTCCAGAATAACTCTGGCTCTGTAGCAAAGTCTTTTTGAGCAGGGATGCAAGAGTGGAAAACAAATGTCGTGTGACACACAGCGAATTCTTCAGCATCACATGCTCCCCAGGCCTGTTTATTATATTTTTCCCCATTTTTACTCAGGTAGGTGGACTAAAAATTGGGGATCCAAATAGAATAACAGGCTTTCTCTGAGTTGTGCTTGAAAACCTGAAATTAAACTGAAGTGTTTTTCGTTTTCTGACTTGAGATTGTTAAATCTTCCATTTTTCTGACCAAAATAGCTGAAAAAATCTTGAAAGGCTAACTGAAAAAATTGAATTATCATCAATAAATTATTAATGCAAAGAAGCAGTGATAAGTGTTGGAAGAAATGAGGTGGAAATGGGAACCCTGATAGCTGCAGGACACAACTTCCTAATACAGTAGCAATGGGATTGGATGTTTACACTCTTTAGGGTTTAATGATTGTAGTCACCGTTTTTATTTGTCAAAGCCTGAATGCTGAAGTTCTGCTTATTATTTTAAGTCTTGGTTGTATATTTTTCCTCAAACTCTGCTCCATTTTACCAAGCCAGTCAGAATTCCCCAGCTGCCACTGCATCCTGAAAGGTTTTCCAGTGTTGGGAAGTGAGTTTTGCAGATCTGGTTTGAAGCCCTGCCTGGTGGATTTTTTGGCAAATGCCATTTCTCAGCTGTGATCTCGATTGCAGGCAGGGGTTGAACTGAATTCCTTCTTCCCCAGAGCTGTTGGCACTGAATCCCTTGAGTCCTGGGGTGGGATGGACGTGCAGACACGTGCAGGTGGGTTCAGCAGGGTGTGTTTGTGTCCAGGCCATGGCAGCAGTGCCGTGGCTGAGCTGACGGGGATGGTTCTGGGTGATGCTGCGGGTGCCTGCCCGTGGCATTGATGCTCCCATTCCAACCTGGGCATCCCTCAGCAAGCATTTCTCACACAGATACTTCAGGCTGGTAAAAAACCTGATCTTCCCATTCTATGCCAAATAATAATTGACTCTAGGGAATCCTTGTTCAGGCAGTGAGTAATCCCCTTTATTTCAGTGCAAGGTCTAAGGTGTAGCTCAGAAAATCCAGAATGTTGGGGAAATAACACCTTTTTTTCTTTAATGCTGGGATTAACTCAGGTTTTAGGGTTTTCTCAGTCTGATCAGTTCCTCCCTAATCACTTGTACAGCTCTTTTTGTTTAGTATCAGTAGTGAGCTCTGTTCTTTCAGGCTTTTAGTCTCACCTGTCCTTAGGCATGAGGAGCTTTTAGCAATACTGTTAAACACCAGCTGCAGAAAGGGCAGGAGCAGTTTTAAAAGGTGTTCTGAAAAACCAAAATTCTCACAGCTCTGCCCCCTGTACAATTTCTGTAAGTTCCCAGCAGAGCTACCCTTCCACAGAGAAACCCCAGAATTCCAAGCTGCTGGGCCTGTGTGTGAGTTGAGGCATTAAAACTCGGAGTGGAAATGGAGGTTTGTGAGCAGAGCTCACAGTGCTGTCCTTCACAAGGAGGATAGGGCTGAGCTGGAATTCTGCTCGCTCTGAAAAGCTCATTTAGAAAGGGTTTTCTATGCCAGGCCAACAATGGTTTCTATTGCTGTTCTCTCTAGACAGGAAATTTGTGCCACTGACAATGAAACCTCTTGTTTTCTGTGAAATTAAAAAAATAGCGCTGGGATTTGCCACTATTTGGACCCTGTTTTCCTGCTTCTTCCACTTAAATTCCCATGACAGAGGGCAGGATACTCTTTAATAGGAGTTCTCAAATTTCATGGTCAATTAAATCATCCACCTTCCTGCAAGAAAAACTTCCACTGATGATTCATATTTTGCTGTCTTGCTGCTATTTCATATCCAGACAAATCGAAGGAATGAATTTTGAATGAACTGTTTGCTAGATACAAGCAATTATGTCAGTCCCTGTTCTCCAGGAAGCTGGAATCCTCTTGGATGTGCAGCTGGGATGAGCTGCAGTCAATGCCCACCCCATCCCTGGGGTCCTTTCTCTTGTGGGGAGACAAAACACAGCGAGGCAGCGGCGCTGCCACTGCCTGGGACACAACAACACTACAGGATAGTCAGGAAAAAAGTGTAAATTCCATCCCTGAATAATGAAATCTGGGGAGGAAGATACTCCACAGCTCCTTGGCCGGGCTTTCTTTCAATATTGGTGTGTATTTCCAACAAAATTCTGATGACTGGTAGCATTAGTGGTGATTAAATGGTGGTGGAGAGCAGTGGGGGTGGCCCTGGGGTGGATTTGGGTTCTGGGTATTTCCCCTGTCCGTAGGATGGTAACAAACACCTGGTAAGTGCAGTTCATCATTTCATAACCTGCTATAGGAGATACAGCCAGTCCTGAGCTTTTCAGGGTGACAGAAATGAGCCCCCTTCCTGTTTCAGTGCGTGACTGTTGAGAGTTACCACTGCAGCAGAAAGGCCACGTGTTGATGGTTTTGTCACCTTTCTGTGGCCATGTATCAGTGCTTGACCATCCTGCAGAGTCTCTCATTTACTTTGTCCATGAACAATGACTTCCCTGGCGTTGTTCATTCCTAAAGCATCCATGGGAACATCAGTGATGTCTGTCTGAAGAAACCCAGGTGGGAAAGTAGCTCAGAACAGACACTGTAACCACTGTAACACCAGGGGCTCTCCCTGGGCTGCTGTTTTTGATGCTGGAAAGTTTGCTCGTGGTTAAAACCCTTTTTCCTGGAGCTCTGCATCCTTTCCTCTCCATGCAGGTGATGCTTCAGTCACATCCATAGGTCTGCCAGTAACAGGAACTACTCCAATAAAACAATAAATACTCCAGTGGGTGAATTTGGGGCAGGTTTAAAGGTACCTGAGCAGATGAACCGCACAAGGTTTCTGGAGTGCCCGGCCCTGGAGGCAGCTCTGCACTTTAATCTCTCCAAGTATTTCTTTTCACTAAGGCAATAAAAAGTGTGAAATGAGGAGTTTGGGCCTTTGCAGCCCTGTGAGTGAGGAAAGGAATGTCCTGGTTCTGTCTGTCTTCTCCAAGGGGAGAGCTGTGTCTGCTGCTGGGCTCATGCAGGTGAAGTGATGGAACAAACCAGCAGCATCATGGACATCCTGGCTTGGGAATGGGAATCACTGCTTAAAATGGATCTGCTCTCCCCTTTGGGATCTCTGGCACTGCTGTATTCCTGACACTGGCCACAAACTCCTGCACAGCACTGACCTTCCCCCCGGCATTCTGGGCACTGTGGTCTCAGGGTGCTGCTGGTGTGAGGAGGGGCAGGAACATGCGGTAGGGGAATAGCACAGAATTCCTGCCACAGGAACAATTCGTAAGCTTGATGTCCTGCCTCCAGCCCCCTGCCCAGCTCCCCCAGGCCAGCAGGGACCCGGGGGCTGAAGGGCTGGAACCTGGCCAGATTCTGCCTTTTCTGCCCCAAATCCTCCCAGCTCGCTTGGAGGTGCCTGAGCAAAGTCAGGGTGGTTGGTGAGGAAACTCCTCCCGGCTGCCGGAGAACACGAGCTTGTGGTGGGCGAGTTCTCTAATCAAGAACGTTTTATCACACTGACCAAATGTGAAATCCGAAAAGTTCGGGGAAAAAAAACCAGACAAAGCAGCACTACAGAATGAGTGTTTCCCATGGTAGAACAGGTGTTTAGTGTGAGTATTTATTGCTCTGAAAAGCAGCAGCTGCTTTGGTCAGAAGGCGACAGAAACGGGGCAGAGCCTTGGGCTCGTGGGAGTTCTTTTCTCACAAAGGAGTAAATCCTCTTGGCTGAAAGAGGTGCTTAGGGATGTTCCTGGAAGGAAGACGGTTCAGGTCAGTGCTTTGGCTCTGGGAACAGTTTCCCGTGTTACTGAACTAAGTCAATAACTCTTTTCCAGCTCTGTTTTACATTTTACACAATGCTACCTCTGAAACGTGACACCCCTTAAACCCACACAGAAAATGTGAACTTAGGATTTTTTTTTAACCTTTTATAGGCAATAAATTATTCCCAACATGCATCCTTCAGTTTTGTGCTTGGTTTTAGCTGAGTGTGAGCCATTCACTTTGTTATTTAGTGCTATTTTTCTGTATTTGTGTTCATCACAATCCGTGGACAAGGAAATAATGAGATATTAGAGAAAAGCTTAGCATATGTTAATGAGAGAAAATATTTATGTTAAAGCTGAAGGATGGTGGGGTGGCTGTGCTGGTTTTGGTGCAGTTACTGTGAGAAATAGGTATTATCCTTAATTCTAGTATTAATGATTGTTGTAACATTGCTCAGTGCATCAGATTAATTAATCTGAGAGAGCAGTCAGTGATCTCAGCACTGTAAGGAAAAGGATTTTACACTTTCTGAGACATCACAGTTCATAAATACCTCTGCAGATTTTTGTTTCAGTTGTTTCCCTTTTTTTGGCATAACTTTATAGAGACCTTGTAGAAAGATTTTTGAAGCGTTCAATGAAAATGGATCAGCAACAAACTGAGGTCAAATGTAGATTCAGACCACGTTTGTATTCAAGTTTCATCTGAAAAGAGTTCCTTGAATTTCCCCTGTCACATTTCTCTCCCTGGAATACAGGGGGAAGGATGCACAAGGGGGATGGAGGGAATGAGGCACAAGGAGGCAGAAATTAAGGTTCTGGGTTTTAGTCAAGAAAATTTCAATAAACTAAAATTTCTGTGCTGTGGAAAACGAGAGCTTCTGCTTTACCTGCAGATTTTGTGAAATACAGTTCAAAAAGTCAGTGGCAAATCCACTGAATTGTGCTGGGGGAAAATTGTCTTCTCCAGTAGGAATTTTATCATTTCTAGGGTTAATTCTGGAATTACTGAGTGTGTGTGAACACACGGGTGCAGATTTACAATGTGCACAGATACACTGAACTTGATCACAGTAGCTCTACAAAGGTATTTTAACTTGAAATGTTAATGGAATTCTTCTAAAATATATTTCATTTGCTCTTATTTTTATGTCTTGCTGTGTATCAATTCCATGGTTCTGAAAATTAGTCAGACACATCCATACAAATACTGTTTATTGTTTATGTCCTCACAACTGGTAACTTTTAGGCTTGGAAATTCTTGAAAATGCCCATAATAATGATACTTCTAAGTGATCCTGGCAAATAAACAAACTGCTGTATTTATGAAGAGATAATGAATCTTCTACCATGATAATTTCTGCTTTATTTTCACTGTAGGAATCAGTTTCATTTAAAAAAAAAAATTCTGAAAGTTTAAATATTATTGTATGACTTGGATGTTTTCCTTAGCCTACAAAACAGGATAATTGATGATTTTAAATCTTTTATCATTACATTCTGGGCCAGTTCCTTAAGCTTTGTAACCTGAGTGTATTCCTGAGTTTCTCTGTGAAAATCACTATTTATATTGCATTTTTATGATTTGTATCAGTACGTGTAGCAAAGAAACTACTACAAACCTTCAACTGAAGTACCTCCACTATGGTCCAGGACACCTGATCGGGGCATTTTGAGTGCCAGGTGCCCGGAGAACCGGTCCAGACGTTTGTATTGAGTTGGTTTTCTGTGTATATAAAGGGTATTTATAATCTTGTATTAAGAGAGTCATCATTGGAAATGCTGATTTCCTGCTTTAGAAGCCTGCTCAGCTATTTTTATATAAAACGTTGGTCTTCGCCTTAATTTTTTTTGGTGAAAAGTTGTGCCATAGATATTTTAACTTATCCACAGATCCTTTACAGAGTTTGCTTTGACTTCTCTTAATTAATTATTTTTTCCTCAAATTGCCCTAATTTGTTTTCTCCTCCAAATGCATCTCAAGGTTGGTTTGCTTTCTTAATTTTGGGTGTTTTTTTTGGGAAGTTTTGGAAGATCCCTTCATCTGCATGCTTTGGTAGCTCGAGTTTTTCCTCTGTAGTTTATTGTTTATAGTTTAGAAGAACCTTTTATTGAACCCCCCCCGAAGTAATGCTTGTACAAATGTATTTAGGGTGGCCCAGATGGTCAGAGAAAAGGGCTATTTAGCATTGGTAAATTTGTCTACTGACTCAAGGATATTTTTCTACGTCTGTCAAGTTTGGGACTATGGAGAAATGAAATAAAGGTGAACTAACTCCTTTTCCTATATGGACTTCTCCGTTTCTGTGTTTATTGTGGCCTTGGAAATGTTCAGTTCTGTTCGGAGCAACAAGGATTAAATGCACGTCAGGGCTCAGCCCTAATTCTTCAGTTCCCACCATATAAACTAATTTATTATTTATGGAGAGGCTTTTCAGAATTAGAATTTTGTACAGAACCTGGAACCCTGTGTCCCAGGAATGGTGAAAGTCCCTTCCCAAAATGGGATTTGTGCCCAGTGCAGGCACTGCACACCTGGCACTCACACAGCTCAGCTCACGTGAAGGAGGTTGAGTTGTGGGGCTTTTTTAAAGCTGTTTTAAAGCTAAATGTGAGCTCCTGGTGCTCTTTTCATCCCATCCCTTGGCATTTCCTAAGTTAAAAATCTCCAGAGCTAAATCCCGTGGCCTCTGACCTCAGCCCCGATCCACGTGGATGGAAACTGGGAAAAGTTAGAGCTGATGCTTGTTGGTTTAGGAGCAATTCTGGTGCTGAAAGTACCAGCCCGGGTGTCCCGGGGAGCTCCCAGTGCGGTACCACGGCTGAGGGGCAGGACTGAAATGGAATTCAAACCCAGGAATAGTGAAAAAGAGCCGGAAGGGACTGCACGGGAGAGGACTTTGGTGCCTGGGTGCATCCCGGGCTGGTGTCGGGCAGGGACAGGGAGGAAGGGGCAGCCGGATCCCGCAGTTCCCTTGGGGACAGGGGCTGGCAGGGACAGGGAGGAAGGGGCAGCCGGATCCCGCAGTTCCCGGCTCCCTTTGGGGGCAGGGGCTGGCAGTGGCGGTGCGGCCGCGTCCTGCGGATCCCGTGGGCACACGCTCACCTGGCTCCTCTCCTGCACTGCAGATTTGCGTAGTCCTGATTAATTAAACTCTCAGCGCTCCAAAGTCACCCAAACTCCGAGCTCAGTCCCCGTCCAGCTTTGGAATTACGGCTGCAGAGAGGGAGGGCAAAACCGGAGAGAACGTGGATGGAGAGGGGTTAAATCTGTCTGACCTTAAAGATTTATTAACAAATGTTCCTGGGACCCTGAACTCGGATGTTTTGGGAAAAGCCCACCGCGAGGCGGGTGGTGCTGCAGCTCCATTGCCACCTGGTGGCAAATAAAACAAGAATTGGGGGAAAATGCCTTGAACTGTCCCCATACTTCATATTTCAGAATGAGCAACTATTTTTGTCTCAATGAAAAATCAAATATTAAAATAAATCTGGCATTTAGTGAAAAGGAGACTGAGATCAAATCGAAGGTGCAGCTATAAACCCGGAGCATATTCCAGTTTAGTTTCCCCACGTGGATTTGGGTTTGGGGGCACCGAAGCTGCTCCGTGGGATGAGGTGATGCGTGACCAGCAGGGACAGCTGGGGCGGCCACTCCAGCTCCACGTTCCTGCTCCACGTTCCTGTGAGGGGAAGGGCCATGGGAGGAGAAAGAAACTGGAACAAAAGATGTTTTCTGGTTATTTTTTGCAGTTATTATTTTAGTGGGGAAGGAAGGGGGAGGAAAGGGCAGGAAATGTGAAAATTTTCAGACTTTATCTACTATTCGATCTTGCTTTTTTGGTTATTTCTTGCTGGAAATCTGGAATAATCTTAGACTGTGTGGAATTTTTCACTGGAAAGAGCTCATTTGACTTTTTTTGAAAGAAAAAGTCTCACCAGCCTCAATCTTCCCTTGGCAGTCTCCTCCTCTTTTCTGTTACGTGTGAAATTTTCAGTTAAAGGCCCTTTACCTCTTTCTTCTGAAGGTTTTGGGCTCGGCCAAAATTCAGGGGAATTTGAAGTGAATTTTAAGGTGTCACCCAGCAGATCCCACCCCCTCGAGGATGGACAGAGCAGGAGAGCAGCAACCACACCAGGAGAGCCCATTTTGGGAAGGCCAAATCCTTGGAAGGGCACCTGGGAACAGACACCCCGTCAGGTCAAAGACCACGGGTTAATTAACCTGGCTTTAATGTTCTGTTAATCATTTCCCTCTGCAACAAACCCATTGCAACCAAACCCCCCAGACCTTCATTCCCATAATAGTAATAAATGGCTCACTGTGATCCGAACTATAAACAGATTTCATGAATTCTGCCAGAAATTGAATGTTGAATTATTTCTTTATGCCTACATGTCTTTCCTGGTTTGCTTAATTCTGCCAAATATTTAGCCCAGCCTTCTCTTCTCTCAGCAACCCACACTCTCCCAGCTACATCATCCCATTTTTGGACCATTATTTAAAATTTCAGTCTTTTTGCAGAGCCTGGCCAAGGAATCAAAACTGATCAGGGAGGAATGAAACAGCTGAACGTGTTCAGCTCCTGTGTGGGGATCAGGTCCTGGGCTCCTCACGAGGCCCCTGCCCAGCCAAGCAGCAGGGTTTGACCCCAGCCCAGTAATGCTGGCACAGGCTCCCTGGTTTAGCCCTTTTGGGGAAAAATCCCGCTGGAATGTGCCTTTTGTCTAAACATTGAGCTCAGGGCCATGGGAACAGGATGGGGAACGTTTCTGTGTGCTCTACAATCACACTTCAGAAATATACGATTCTCTGAGTTTCCATTCTTTAAAATATTAATTTGTCCGGGTTTTTTTCATACAAAACCCCAAGTGTGTGGCTGAAAATGCCATTTCTTGCTGCCATCAGGGGCTGTGAGCTGGCTCGATGCCGCCGTGATCTGAGTCCTCAGCAAGAACCAGGACTCACAAGCTTCAAAGCGTTGCTGATGGCCTGACTGGCAGGTAGAAAATACTGACAAAATAATCCTTGTCCAGCAATTAGCACTAAAACCCCCTTAATTTGCGCAAACATTCCCAGATAAAGACTCCCATCACCTTTGCAGATTATTTTCAATTGCTTTCCCCCCTTTAATTCAGCTGAAGCAGCTGAGGTGAGGTATTAAAGCACTCAGTGCCGTCCCTGCTCCGTGCCCTGGTGTGCCCTGTCCCGGGGGAGCAGGAGCAGCTGGGGCTCCCGGAGCCATTCCCTGCCGTGCTCCCAGCCCGGGGACAGGGACGGGGACAGGGACGGGTGGCAGCGCCGGCTGCTCGCTGCTCCCACGCCGGAGCCATGTGTTGATTCACTCTGTAATTGATTTGGGCAACTCGAGGCAATCGGTTTCCAAGATACCACATCCTTCAGATATTTAAAACCCCTCACTCTGGCAGTGTATTATATTTAAATGTCGATGGATGATCCGGGTGTGTATTTATAGCCACGCTCAGATGGGCTCCGGGAACGGGCCGTGGATGGCTGGGCAGGGAAGTGTGTGTGGCTGGAATTCTGAGGGGGCTGGGGCAGTGGGGGCCCCTCTGAGTCACCCCAAAACCAGTGTCTCACCATGGGTCAGTGCATCAGAGGTCCTGTTGGCTCCACCACGCTGGGGTTCAGTGCAGCTCCAATTAACAGCCAGGCTGTGAGCAGTTATTAGAGACTGATCTCAGATTTTCCTTCCCTGCAGAGATTCCAATTTCCCAGCCTGGGGCAGTGGCTGGTCCAGCCAGGTGAGGTACATTTTGTTTGCTGTTCCTGTCATTCCTCACTGTCACCTCCCCACCTCCACACCACTGCCGTGGCTCACACAGGGATCACTCCCTTCCAGCAGTGAGCGTTGGCTTCCTGGAGAAAGGAAATTTCCAAAGAGAGAGGAAACTGCTGTGATCTCCCTGTGGATTTCCAGCAAAAATAAGTGGAAATTTGGGTTAAATTGGTTAAGTATTACGAGACCTGGAGCTGCACACATATCTTGTGAGCTCGGAGTTGCAATGCACGGAAAGAAAACTTGTGTACGTAGAAGAAGAGGGGAGAGCTCTGAAGCAGGCAGGAGAGGCAGGGATAACCCGGGAGGTGGATGGGGACAGGGACACACAGGTCACTTGGACTGGCTCTGCGGGTGCAGCTCTGAGCAGGAATGACAGGAAGTGCCTGCAGAGGAAGAGTTCCCAAGCTCCTGCTTTGGGCTTCTGGAGCAAGAGGAGCACTCACCCATGGGCTGCATGAGCCCAGCTTGGACAATGCAGAGCTTTCCTTGGTTTAGCCCAAAACAAGGTGTAAAATACACTAAGAAGAGTGAGATAAAACCAAGGCTTGTATTTGTGGCCTCCCAGCTCCGCCACCATCATGGTTTGGACTTAAAGTGGGGATCCAAGATCCGGGATCACACATCAGCCAGAGGCTGGACTCGGTGACCTCAGAGGTCTTGTCCAACCTAAAGGATTCTGTGAAATCTTCCTTCCATCCACCCCTTGGGCATGGGTGGCCCCAAGGAGGCCACAGCAGGAAGGGAACAGGACCAATCCAGCTTGGAAGTGCAGGTAACAAAGGTTAAACTGAGACACAATGTGTCCGTGCACGGTGGAGAAAGGGAAACCGGTAAAACAAGGAGAAGGGTTGGGAACGCTCAGAGTGCCAGCCACGGACATCCGGCCGGGCAGAGAGGAAGAGCAGCAGGGAACGGGAGCAGAACACAACAGCCCGGTGGGGTGTGAGGGGCTGGCCCCGGCTGACCCTGCAGAAGGCTCAGAGCAGTCACCTGAAGGAGGAGGTGTCACCCGGTGTCACCCGGTGTCACCCGGGGCCGCTGCGGCGGGGCTTGGCCCGGGCTCAGCGGGAACAGCTCCCGGGAAGCGGCGCGGGGCGGGATGTGAGAGCGCTGACGGCGCTGCCCGTGGGAGTCGCTGTGGGCTGGGATGACGGGTGATTTTTGGCTCGATAAGGAAAAAATAAAACCCAACCTTTTTTTGTTTGCTTCAAGCCTCACTATGAGTTTCATAGTGCGGACTTTTCACTGGAATGTCTTGGGACCGGAATACGTGCAAAAAAAAGGAAAATCTGCACAGAAAATAATGATTTGTATTAAAAGCAGTGTAATAATAAGCAAAAATTAAAATAAAATCCGTTAGAAAACCCCCTGCATAAGAGGTTGGAAAAGCTGTTTTTACCCTTATCTACTAATAATGTTGAGTTACTTATTTTTTTTCATATCCCAAAGATTTTACAATGACAAGTATTTCTTCTGGATGCATTTCTTAGTTCAAGGTATGAGAGCTTTGACAGGTCCCACTCATGCTCTGGATCAACTGAGTCATTCCAGCTTTCTCAAGCCAAGATCTGACCTTTGATAAATTTAATTTACACTTTTTGGGTGACTCGTTGAACTGCTTTGTCATTTACAATATAACTGTTGAGGCTTGTTAATGTGTCTAGAGCTGATCAGCCTGCTGGTCACTGTGGGGTTGAGGACAGCTGTAAAAGTTCAGACCGTGATTTCCAGCTCAGAAACATCTTGAGGGAGGAGGGAGTTGGACCCTTGGCGGGGTGTCAATAGGACACAGAATGGTTTGAGTTGGAAGGAACTTTAAAGCTCATCCTGCTCCACCCCCTGCCATGGGCAGGGACACCTTCCACTATCCCAGCGTGCTCCAAGCCCTGTCCAACCTGGCCTTGGACACTTCCGGGGATCCAGGGACAGCCACAGCTTCTCTGGGCACCCTGTGCCAGGGCCTCCCCACCCTCACAGGGAAGAATTTTTTGCTAATATCCCATCTAACCCTACTCTCTGTTAGTCTGGAGCCATTCCCCCTGGCACTCCAGGCCCTTGGAAACAGTCCCTCTCCACCTTTCCTGTGGGCTCCCTTCAGGCACTGCAAGGCCACAACGAGGTCTCTTCTCCAGGCTGAACAAGCCCAATTCTCTCAGCCTTTCCTCGAAGCAGAGCTGCTCCGCCCCTCTGATCACCCTGGTGCCTCCTCTGGAATATTTCAGTCCTGTTGAGCTGCGGTGCCATCGCAGTTGTTCTGGCGGGTGCTTTTCCCAGTGAGCCCCCAGCCCGTGTGGGTTCCTCGCCCGCTCCGTGGCCGTGCCAGGAATGGGAGCGGCAGCCAAGGTGTCTGCAGGGCAGCTCTCCCTGTTTTCCAGCTGTACGGAGCAGAATGAAACAGAGGTGTCACTGTGACAAGCCAACAGCTCTGAAAAAGCACTCCCAGAGTCTCCAAGCGAATTTGGAGGAAGCCAGAACCGCGGGGCTGGAGTTAAACAAACAAGCAGACAAACAGGGAATGACAATTCTGGGCTCCCCTGAGCTTTCCGCAGCTCTCGGTGGGTTCAGCAGATCCATCAGAGTGACACGAGGGGAGTCAGAGGGAAATGCTGAGCAATCACTGTGGCATTCTCTGGAGGAAAAATCCTTTGTAGAGAAAATATTTACGGCAAAATGTTCTCCTGTACAGAAAATTGATACCATGTGTTTATCCCATTAAAATCTTATCTAAGGGCTCTGGGGGCCTCCTGCTGGTTCTGTGCTCAGGTAATCTCCCTCCCTCAAAAAATGCCATTGATTGAGTCCATTGGGTCCACTGGGTCCAAAAAAATGCCATGAATTGATATTAAACGGGTCCGTAGTTTTACTTGTAGCCGTCAATACAGATGGAATCATCTTTGAGTGAAAACATCTTCCACCTAGAGAGCTAAATAACCAATATTAATAGCTAGGTGTAACGTAAAATACTTTATAACTGTCTTATTAAAATGCATTAAGCAGTGAGGACTTTGTCATAACGGAAGAAATACATTACTGCTGTTGCTGCAAGCTTAATGATTGTGCTTAATCACCCATTGTTTGGTGATTGAAAATTTGGAAAGGTGTTTTAATTTAAATTTTGAAGCGTTCTCAGAGTTCACGTGCTTCTGAAAGACATTGTTGGAAGGCAGTTGTGGCACTCGCAGAGGCACAGTAAATCCAAGTTGCTGCTCGCCCAGCCACACGCTGCCTCAAGCCCTTGCTGCTGAGCTCAGTGACAATTTTAGAAATCATTTAACAAGGCTGACTTCTTTCTTTGAGTTAATTTGAACTTCGGCCCTTGATCATTTGCCTCTGTTTATGTGCATTTATCCATCCTTGAAAATTTTCAAATTAATATTTTGCTGTGAATATTGGAAGTATTTTAATTCTGACTATCTCTTTCAGTGGTTCCTGTAATTACAAGGTACGTCATTCATTTGAGATTTAAATCTGCTTCCTTCCCACACAAACCCAGCATTATTTCTTTTTTCCTTGAGATTACTGTCAGCAGATTTTAAAAGTGAGGCTTATTAATTTTTTGTATCAAAAAAGCAGACCCTCCTCCTTTGAAGAGTCCTGCCCTGGTGCTTTTTGCTGGCCTTCCAGAGGTGGTACCACACTGTGTTTGTTGCAGGAAGAAAAATCGAAGGTTTTTCCTCTTCCTTTTATGAGATAAATATTGATGCTCAGAGTTACGTATTTTAAACCTGGTTCAAAACACCACAAACTGGTGAAATGTAAACTGAAACCAGGCTGGAGCTGAGGTTTTGTAGCTTCATTAGGGAGGCTGAGGTACCCCAGAATTGTTCTTGCTGTTTACAGGTGATTTATTGCTCACCCCGTGGCTCTGCTGCTGGGCTGGGCTGTGGGTAAGAGCCATTCTTTCCAAGTCTCTGCTCATTCTGTGAGATGTTTCTTTCCTCCATTGAGTGCTCGTGTTTCTCGCTGAAGCCAATTCACAACATTGACTAAAAACCCCTCCCATTAAGTGCGGTGAGAATCTGCCTCTCACGTGGCGTGGACTGGGTTTTTTCTTTATCATTGAAAGTCTGCTCGTCTGTCAATTTTTACCACTTTCAGCTGTTCTGCCACGGTTCCATCGATGCCTGTGACAGCTCCTCAGTGAAGGCAGAAGCAGCTCTCTCAGTGTCAAAGCCAACTCGTTGAAGACTCTTCATAATTGCTCGTCCCTGTAGATTTACAGCAAAGGACGAAATGTGACAAAGAACTGGGAGTGGTGGCGAGCCCTGTCCTTCCTCACTCAGCGCTCGGCTGCCCCGTGGCTGCCGTTGGTTGTTAAGAACGAGGTACTGAGCTGCCAAGTGTTTTGTGGTATTTCTCTGTAGGAAAGGCACTGATTAAAGATCCATTGCCTGGTAAGTGCTGCCTCAGATTTGTCCTGGGAAAGCACCATGTGCCTGGGACAGCGCTGACTTTGCTGGTGGTGCTGTGCTGTTGGACAGTGTTGGAGGATGGGCAGTGAACTCCTGCAGAGCAGCACAGGATTCCAGAATCCCTGAGGCTGGGAAAGACCTCTGGGATCATCGAGTCCAGCCTGGAACCATTGCCCACCTCGTCACCCAGCCCAGAGCACTGAGTGCCACGTCCAGGCATTCTTGGACACCTCCAGGGATAGGGACTCCAAATCTCCCTGGGCAGCCCCTTCCAATGCCTGACCACCCTTTCCATGAAGAAATTCCTGCTGCTGTCCAACCCAAACCCATCCTGGCACAGCTTGAGGCCGTTCCCTCTCCTCCTGTCCCTGTTCCCTGGGAGCAGAGCCCGACCCCCCCGGCTGCCCCCTCCTGTCAGGGACTTGTGCAGAGCCACAAGGGCCCCCCTGAGCTTCCTTTTCTCCAGGTTGAGCCCCCCCAGCTCCCTCAGCCGCTCCTGGGCCTCCAGCCCCTTCCCGGCTCTGTTCCCTTCCCTGGACTTGCTCCAGCCCCTCAGTGTTTCTGGCAGTGAAATCAGGAGCAGGTTGGAGTTCTGGCACATTAATATCCTGTATTTAATACACCTGGGTAAGCCCAGCTGAGAGAAACATGAGTTAGAGGCGACTCTCAATGTTCCTTAGTGTTTTCAACAAACCCGTGTGTGGCTCGAGAGGCTTCTCAGCCTAGTAAAGAGTTTCAAGTAAGTTCTAGTCACTTACCTGCTCATCTCAATTTAATACTGTTATTTGTCTAATTGTTCTATTCTTGTGTGTTTGCTATGTAAAAATGCAGTAAAGCCATTATGCAGGAAAAGAAAAGGAAAGTGGTTGAGATGATTATTCTGTTATCAGTCATGACTAAGACGAAGAGAGATATACTAGCAAGACATTGTTCCTAAAATAGATATCTTGCAAACAAGAAATGTCAGTCAAATGAGGTTTAAATTAAATTCCTGATAGCAATTACTTACAGAATTATCATGCTCCCCTTGAAATTATTATGAATATTGTCACCAGAGTTAATGGGAAAAGAAGCTGGGCTTCAGATACTGATTCTGAAACGAATTCCAGAATGTGCTCAGCTTGTGTCCTGCTGAACCCAAAGTCACAGGGCTGCAAAGAGCATCCTTGGCTGAAGGGTGGCTCCAGGCTCAGGGCAGTGGGAAAAGGTGAAGCTGAGAGCTTGCAGGAAGTATTGAATGGCCACAAACGAGTGACCTCACTGGGAGCAGAACTGATGAAGTGCAGAAATGTGATGTGTGTTCCAAATAAAGAACTGATGAGTCAAGTTGTGCCCCAATTGGAACAGGAGCAAAGTCAAGACAGCTTGAAAATAACCTTGATTGTAGTGGAGAAGAAAGAGCAGTGGAGTTGTGGTGACCCCCAGGAGCCCCGGAGCAGCAGTGGGCTGGAGGGATGTGGAGCTCTGTCCCTCCAGGAGTGGGGACCCTTTCAGCACTCACTGCTGCTGCAGCAATTATCTGAAGACCCAAACTAATATTCCTGAAGTGGCATTCACGACCTCCTCTCTGCTCCAGTAATGCAGCTATTACTCATCCAGTCAAGTCCTTTTGTTACACAATAAGGAGAAAACAACTTCTAAATATATAATTTTAAACCAGTATCTTTATACTGCAAGACACAAACAGCTACTGCTGAATTATTTCTGACAGATACTAAGTTCCTATTTAGTCTTCCAGGTTGAGGCATATTTCTAAGCATGGCTCAGTAGGAAGTTAATTATAATCTTCCAAAATGGGAAGAATTTTCACCTGAGATGATTAGGATACTGGTTTGAGGCATGGCATGTGGGCTCTTAGCTAAAGTTAGGAACTGGCAACATCTTTGGCTCTCTCTCCTTGCAGAAGTAACACCTTCTGCTGTCACAAAAACTTCCCTGAAGATGGAGATCACGATGATTTTGGATGCAATCAATCCCTTAAGTATTCATCATTGTTGATACATTTGCATATTGGAACATCATGGTGGTTTATTCTGCGCTCTGAGGCAAAATTTGCTCTGAATTCCAGTTGGATTTTTCAGGCTTGGTTTCAGCTTTGAGGATAAATCAGGTTTGAAGAAATATACCGAAACGAGTTCTGGGAAAAGACAAAAGTATGAGAGATTCATTTTTTTTTTTAAAAAAGGATCAATTGCTTGTGGTAGATTTGCCATCTGTTGGTGTGTGCACACTGCTGCAGTGACTTATTTCAGTATTTAATTACGTTTTCTGACTGCACTTGGCTCAGCTAACCTTGGGAGTTTCTACGAGAAATACAGTTGGTCATATTTCCTTCAGTAGCTTTTGGACAGAGATGAATTACCAAAGAAATTCTGGTTTATGAGTCCTTAGGAGGAGGTTGGACAAAGCTGGGCCTTGGGGTTTTCACTGAGTCATTACGAGGAGGCTGCAGGATTTCTGTGGTCTCTGCTGGGCTTTCCTAAGCTCGGACTCCAAAAGTGCACGCAAAGCCTGGGTGTCCATCCCTGCAGTGTCACTCACGGATGTAAAACCAGCCCCCTCCTTACTCCATCCCTGCTGTGCCCTTGTGCTGGGCCCGTGATTTACTCCTAGTCCCTTGTTACTTCCCACAGGGCTTGGGGAGCTGATGACTGCTCGTTACTTTCCTTCTCTTCGTAATTTGTGCACATTATTGACAACTATTTCATGTTTATTTCAGAGATAATAGATATATATAGTGAAAATGTGTGCAGGGAAACAGGAATTTCCCCACCCTTCAGCTCTGAGTGAGGGAACAGAGCAGTGCCTGGTGGGATGGTGGAGGTGGGATGTCCACCTGTGGAAAATCCCAAATGATGTGCAGAGGGGCATTAATCCCTCTTCCTTGCAATATAAAGCCAGGGAACACCAGGTGAAACCAAGCAGCAGGCTCAGAGCGAGGTGCTTTGGTGATAAGGGTGGAATTTGTGAGGTGTTGTGATCCCTGTAAATGTAGATATTCCAGAAAGCTTGGGCAAACTGATGGAAGAAATATCCAACAAGACTGTTCTGTGCGGGATCTCACCCTTGGTTCGTGAAACCCGAATCGCTTGAGCCTGAACACAAATCTGGAGCAGTATTTTTAGCTGTTGCTTACCCTGTTTGTAGGTTCAGTCTGGCATCTGCTTTCCTGGCCAGCGTGGAGACAGGATACTGCATCTTTAATTTAGATTTCCCTTTGAGGACAGAGAAGAACTGAGATGTGTCAGTTGGCTGGTTTGTAGCATTCACTCAGTTTTGGGGGAAGAAGATAAGGTATAGGACATTTGATTTCATAATGCATTTTGAAATGAAGGAAAATGAAAGGGTTTTAAGTGAAAGCGAGTATATATAAACATAAAAAAGTCTAGTAGGATCTTCATTCACTGTGCCTATCTGCAGTTTTCATCCCCTACTGTCAAAGCACTGTGATCAGCAGAGATAAATTCATTGTATTTTCCATATGGCTGAGATATTTCTTGAGCTCATTTTGGACAAATGTGGCAAAATTTGCTGCTAAGTCTGTCCTGTGGTTCCAAAATATCCCCCAAAATATGTTTGCTTTGACGGTGAGAATGAAATAGTAAATTTTTCTTAAGGTGTTGATCTGGGAGCATCATCTCCAATTGGCTTCCTTTTTTTATCTCTAAGGGAGCTTTTAAAACCTTGCTGCGAATGTACAAAGATGAGATGGAGAAATGTAATAAAGCTGAGGCAGGGATTCACTACGGGCCTCTTCCCTCTCACTTCATGCAGTGACATAACCACAACAGAGTGTAAGGAAGAGTGATTCTGGCTGTTTCCTCGTGTGCGTGGCTCCTCTTGCCTTCACAGTGTGGGGCAAAGCACACAACAAACTGTTTAACAATGTCCAGCTGCATTTGGTACCACATCTCTGTGAATACACACACGTACCTGAGCTTGGCTCTGGGTGCATATTTTAAATATCAGAATATACAGGGTGGGGTTTGGACTCTCATGTTTCTGTTTCGTGTTCAGACTAACATAGCATTGACCAAAGATTTTGTCATAGTTCTGCTCCGTAACTTAATCTGCATACAGATGTTTGGTGTTGGGATACTAGTGTCTAAAACTGTGACAATCTTGCTGTATTTCCCTCCTTAGGACCTGAGCAATTTCCTCTGTGTGTAGAGGATTTCCACATTTTGATGGCCACAGCTGTCCCACTGAGCCCATGTGAGAGGTCCCCACGCTCTGTGTGAAGCAGTCCCTCCTCTGGAACAATTCTGGCAGGGACTCAAGGATACAAGGACACATTTTTGTTGCATCAGGACAGTTGTTTTTCCTCCTCATAGGAGAGCGAGTGGCACGAACAGGACGTGCTTTGTACCCACGAACATTCATCCACACAACAGGGGAGGGTTGTGCTACTCTGACTCTGAAAATGTGCTTAAACCGTATTGCACAACAGATTAAAGGTGAAATGATTATGAACTTGAATAAACTCGCCCTGAGAAATTAACTGTATCCCCCCAAACCACCTTCACAATCGATCCTAGAGTTCAGCCTGCCTTGAACTGGGTCCCCAAAGCCAAATTTGTACCTGTTCCCTTCAGGGGTGTTACCAGCATTGTAAAAGCAGAATGAAACAAGCAGGGGCAGCTGCCTCAAGCTTTGCTTTTTGCACAGTTTCCTTCCTGAGCTCTTGCTAAACAAGGCACTATCCACATATTCCCACTGCTTGGCTTCCCAGGGGGGAGCTGTGCTGTCCTTGCCGTGGTTTGGGTTCGGTGTCACTACCTGGGGGAACGAGGGGAACAAGAGACACTGGCCTGATGATAATATTCTTATTTTTCCTTTCTTGAAGAACTTTCTGGGTGAACGAACCCAAAGTTTGCAGGATTATCCTGAAATAATCGTGTTTAGGGTAGCTACAGATTAACAGAAAACTGGAGAGGGAATGTCAGTCTGTAATGGGCCTCTCTGAGAAATGTCCTGCTGGGAGTGACACGCAGGAAATGTGCAGGAAGTTTTTTAATTAATAAATAAGCTGTTGTTCATATGTTCAAATGTGTGATTTTCAGGGAAATTGAATAAGTAAAGTAAGTATGGATGCTGTCAGGTGGCTGCAGGCGCATAAAAGGGGACAACTGAGTGCTTGGATTTCATGTTACTGATACTGAACAAGCTGAATTTTGGCTGCAGATCCCATTTATTACTATATTATTATTACTTTTATTTTTATTTTTATTATTTTTATTCCTTTCCTATTAGGCTCAGTAAAATACTACTCTCAGCAACTTTACCATGCTGTAGAATTAATTTTGAAGTGAATCTATATTAGGAAACTAATTATTTTGAACCCTTCATCTAATCAAAGTCCCTCAGAGGTTCTCACACTGCTCATACAAGGACCTGCTGAGGGGTGGAATGGGCAGAACCCGCTGATGAAGGTGCTGAAATGTCAGGAATATTCAGCTGCAAATTGCACAGCAGGGATGTGATACCCCCGGCTGAAACCTGGGCACCAAACGAGATCTGATACCCCTGCAGGCAGATTAGATGCTCTAGAAATAGGGACAAATAATACGCAGGTATATAATACCTAAATATTCATTTGAAACCCAAGACATGAGGCCCTGGTCCTCCTAAATCAGTGATTTGCTAATGTAGTTTTCATGGTTTATTTCTCTGTGAAAGAGCATTTGAGGGGGATCTTGCTAATTTTGACATTTCTGTGACATATTGTTGCCTTTTTATTGAATACTTTTTGCTTGTTTGGTTGTGAGACCTAGAGTAACAGAAATTCTGCATTTATTTTTTCTTATATCTACATACATAATAATTTCCCTTTTCTAGCCTGTGACACAAATAACAATCCTAACTCCTTTAATTATTGCTTTCCTCCGGACTTCTCAAATCCCTGGGGATGCAGAACACTTGTTTGCAGCCTGTTATTATCTGGAGCAATGGGAGAAGCCAGATGCAGGAAAACAGCATCTGCCACGGGAGTTTTAGACACGAGTTCTTGCTGAGCACTCCAAGAACTTTCAAATACCAGTTCTCACTTGATTTCCTTTATATTTAAATTAAGATCTGCCTGATGGCACTGCTCAAGTATGTACAGGTTTAATGTCACAGAAGCTTTGGCCATTGGGCTCATTGTGGATCCACGCCAGTGTCACCAGCAGAGGCACTGGGATATCGCTGTGTGTGCACCAAGAGCCCGCAGAGCTGGGGCTTGTCCCTTCAGCTCCTCTCACTTAATTGCTGTAAAAGCTCCATGTTCACACGCTCCTACCATAACAAAAATAAAGTGACCCAGCCTGAACAGTTCTATATTTAAAGGATAAATTCTCTGTCGACATTAACTACCTGTGACTTTGGTCCTCCATTTTCTCACCTGATTTTTATTTTTCGGAAGGACAAACATTCCCCGTACACAGTCCAAAACATTTGTCTTCCATGGTTGAGTTCCAGACCTTTAAAAATAGGCTTGCAATGGAAATGCTGACGTGCCAGCTGGCTGCTGCTGCAGTGACACATTCACAATAGGCAACTCTTCAGCGCCGGGGAACTGGGAATGGGCAGCTTTGTGGGACTGCTCGCTCAGATTTAATCAAGGACCGGAGCAGCACAGCATCCTGCACTTGTCTGTGCTGTGGTTGACTTCTGAGTCAAAAAAAAAAAAATCAGCATGGAAAGTGTTTGGGATATGGGGTGCACCAGCTTGCTCCCTTGTTTGTGCTAATTTCATCAAAATTATTTGGCAGTTAAGAACGGTTTGAGCCTTCCTTTGCTTTATCTAAAGGGCAGGGCTTATTGATAAGTCATACAGCATGTTCAAATAAAAACTGTCATTGAGGCAGTTTTCCATCCTTTAAAAGCATACTTTTGACAGTATCACCCAGTGTGTTCCAGCTCCTAAAATCGAATGGTGAAGGGGGGATATTATTTTTTCATCCACGCTCTTTTTCCTGCCCCCGTTCGGCAGTGCGGTTGTGTTTCTCTCCGAACACGCACGCCTGGAAACAAAGGCGTCGGGGCCGGTTTGTTGTAACCACGGCGAGGCGGCTCCGCTCCCGCCCCGGCTCCTTCTCGCTTCCCACCGCCGCGGGCCCCGCAGGGACCGGGCTGCGCCTCTCCGCCTCCCGCCGCCCGCGCTTCCTGTCCCCACACCTCGCAATTTCGAAAAAACAAAACCAAACGAAACTTTTGAGGGTTTTTTTTTTTTTTCCTTCCCCTCTCTCGGTTCAGTGGGAGGAAGAGCCTCCCCGTGCCGGGGCCGCAGCCGGTGCCCTCAGCGCCGATCACGGACAGTCCGCGTCCCCTCAAGCCTGTCCCCTCATTCCTGTCTCTCATCCCCAATCCTTTTATCCCCAATCCCTTGACGCCCCCGTCCCCTCACGCCTTTTTCCCTCAGCCTAGATCCCCCTCAGACCTGTCCCCGCAGTCTCGTCTCCTCACCTCCAATTCCCTCAGCCCCGTCCCTCATCCCCAACCCCCCTCATCCTCTGTCCCTCACCCCCAGTCCTGCCACCCCAGTCCCCCTTTA
>VXAZ01008536.1:737787-809504 GCA_013399875.1 Gymnorhina tibicen | reverse complement strand
GGCCGCCGCCGCCGCGCAGCCCCGCGGCCGCCCCGGGCCCGGCCGTGCCCCCCGGGCGCGGGCCGTGACACGTGTGGAGGTAGCGGGACCGGCGCCCGGGGGAGGCCGGTGCTTTGTGTCGCCTCCCGGCTGCTTCGTGTCACAGGTGTCCGTCCCCACGTAGCATCCAGGGGGTTGTAAACTCACTTTTATGGCCGTAGCTCCTGTGAAAAGTTACTTTAAGTTCCGCTGGAAATTTGCTCGCGCTAATGTGGCTGCGCATCCAGGTAGGTTGTCACTACAGAGGTCCCTTTGCTTTCTCCTGGAATAACTATACATTAATTATCATACACACAACGAGCAGAGAGAACCAGGAGTGCTTGGCTGAGGTTTGGATGCTTAAACGTTGAGTAACTAACTCTACGTTGATTATCATAAACACAACGAGCAGAGAGAACCAGGAGTGCCTGGCTGAGATATGGATGCTTAAACGTGTTAAAGAACGAGGAACGACTTCGAGGTATTGCTTAGTGCTCGAGGTGCTTCATCAGCAAGGAGCAAATGCAATTTAAAAGAAAATAAAAGGTAAAACTGGTTCTGTTGCAATGATTCCTGTGTCTCAGCAGAACGTGGTGCTCGAGTATTAAAACTCTTGCACTTTGAAATCAGAAGTGGAGGGTTGTGTATCAGGTATCGTCAGCTATGACAAATAAAAGATTACACCTAGGTCTGTTAGACACACAAAAGATGTTATCTAAATAAAGCTGCTTAAAACTGGTCAGACTTGCTTTCTGTGCTGCACCAGACTCTTCTTATTGTAAGTGAAAAGGGTCTGTAGCAAAATCATCTCAAAGTACAAAGTGTGCAAGAGTGAAAGGATGCCCTTTAAAGGGTCTTGTTGAAATTTTTTTTCCCTGATAAAAATTTAAGGGGAAAACCCTCCCAAATTTCTTAGTGTTTTTAATATTTTGGGGTTTTAGTACCACTGCCAAATACTGTAATTACTGGACATGCATTTTTATGCTGTGGCTGCTACACTCTAACAATTTAAAATATTCTAATGTTTAATAATACTTGATGCAGTCCCTGTACCTTAATATTAGAGAAATCCTAGTTATGTTAGTGAAGCTACAGGATCTGAAAGTCAGCAGAAGTATTAAGGCTTATTTGTTCATATTGTTTGTGTAAGTAGTGTGTTGTATCTGAGGTATGAAACTTAGTGAAGGTCTGAGAACTTCTTGGTCCTGTTGATCAGTTCTTTAGGAAATGGTAGGAAATTGTGATTTATCAGTGCTAAAATAATCAAGTGCAGAGTGTTGCAGCTGCACTGGAATGTGCATCCCTGGGTGTTTTTTGGCTGGACAAACACCCCCACCAAGGGGTGCCAGCAGAGCACAGGTCAGGGGATGTCCAGCTGAAAGGGCTCTGTGTGTGCAACATCTGAAGGCACCTGTTTGCAACAGTCACTCTTTAAATTGTATTTTCCTCAGGCCTGTACCTGAACTATTTCACAAGGTCTGTGTAAAGCTCCTCCGGATGTGCTCTGATTAAAAGGAGACCTGGTGGTGTGTCCGTGTTAGGTTTGGCCAGCAGCAGTTAAAGCACATTTGTGCCAAACCAGTTTCTTCAAGTTGAGTGTGAAGTTCCCAAATTACAGGAACAAATACTTGTGTTGTCATAACCTTTTCTATAAGTGATCTCAGGGGTGTGCTGCACTTCTCACTTGTTGGATTTCTACATCCACATGGCTTGGGGATTTAACAAAGGTGTATTTTATGTCGAAATGAATTTTAGTTTGGACTTCCACTTAATTTTTATAGAATTAAGTATAGCTCATAGTACTCATTACAGCCTTGTATTGGCAGTCTGAGAGATCTCTGACCTTGGCCTAGCTGGAACTACAGTCAATAGAGTTACTGTGAAATAGGTTTTTATTTTGAAGATTAACTTGTGCCTTCTGGCGCTCTTGTCCATCAGCTGTGGCACAGGAGGAAAAATCTGAGGAATGGTTTTCTCTGAGGACGCTGCTTGTTGACTAAATTTAGGGTTATTAGCAGTAAGTGCATTTCCAGTAGCACTTGTGTTGACTTGGAGTAAAAACACCTGGCAAGGAAAGGATGTGATCTTGAAGGTAGGAAACAAATTTTCACGCTTCAAGTCACGGGAACAACGTGAACTTTTGGAAGAAATTGTTGAAAGTCAGGATTGAATTATTTGGCCCTTTTTGGGGGCTCTTTGAAGTGCTGAGGATTTGGGGCTGTGCACTGTGCTGTTCCTGTGTTTATATTCCTGTGACAGCATCACTTGTGAAGCTGTTTTGTGACTCTGGGAATTCCTTAAGCCTAGGTAGGAAGGATGAGCGTTGCGCTGTTTAAGCTTCAAATATTCAGTGAACTTCTTTCCCCCTGGATATTGGATTAATAAGTTTTTCCATGGTAATAAAAACAGGTATGAGGGTGTTGATCATAATCACCTGTTGTAGATTATTAAAATGTAATTACAGTCTACAAAGAAACAGGAAAGTAAACATTAGCATTTTACTGACCAAGCTGAATGAAATGCAGAAATAGTTGGAATTGGGTAGAATACAGGAATTTGGGCACTTTCTGCTGAACAGGGAGGATTGCTTTTACAAGGAGCTGTGTAATTGATGTAAGCACATGCTGTTTGCGAGACATGAATATTGTGAATTGCATAAATGCAGCCTCCTTCTCAAACACTTATTTTTGCAATAAATACTTCAGGAACCAGTTGCTTAATTGCCTGATTGTGACAAGCAAGACAAGCCTGAAACAAAAAAGTGACTGAAAACTAAAGTATTCTGCTGGAAAACGGGGCTGCATTGAAAGTTGCTGCCTTCCAAAAGGCATTTTTGTGAGCTGAGCTCTACTGCTGTTGTGCATAAGCTCTTGCCGTTGCCGGTTTAAATAAATACATCTTTGATTTTGGCCAGTGTTTTCAGCCCATCCTCTGGAGCACGTTCTGAGCCCGGTCTGTCAAAGGCCACTGAATTTTGTCAGTGTTAGGAGTTGCATAACTCCTTTGTGAGTAATTACTGGCAGTGACATGGATGACTCAGCTCTACCTAGTTTTGTGCATCTCTCAGAATCTCCACAATCGGGTGGTGTTCTGTTAGGGAGAGAAAGTAAAACCTTGCCCCTGATTTGAGTGCCCTCAGCCATTGCAACAATGTACAGATTTTGTAAAGATCTTGGAGAGCAAGTTGCCTTTAAAAAAAAAAAAAAGTATGCACATTAATGCTCTTAAAGGGAAAACAATGAGTGTCTTTATGCATTGAAAAGTGCTGCAATACAGTAATAGTGATGGTGGGTTTGTATACCACTTCTGAAATTAGTTTTGCAAATCTGCTATAGTATTCTGAGTCTCGAAAAGGAGCCAGGGGTCTGTTGCAGGTAGCTCACCTTCCTTCCTGCAGGATACCTTTGGAGACACTTCACAATAACCCTAAATCCAAAGAATGGGATGATTTCTTTAATCATCATAGGTAGAACTCTGCTGTTCGTGTAGTACTTCACTACATTAAGAGTAAAATTTGAAACAGTTGCTTTCATCGAGTTTAAATCTTACCCTTTCCCAGAATTACCTGCCGTCGGACATGATTTGGAGACTGGCTGCTTTATGCCCGTTGATTCTGGAGTTGTGATTATGTACACAGGCAGGAATGAAAGGATCTCAAGTCCTTTGCTAATTCAGTGATCCCTGTGCTTGGGGTCAGCTTTGTGTCTTCTCAGAGCTATAACTTGTTGGAGGCACACGTACTTCTCCCCAATCTGATAATGGGAAGGATCAAAATGTTCTTTTAAAATCACTAATTATATGTTGCTGAAGGTTTGGTGTCCTGTCGGAATGTATGATTTATTTGCCACAGGAAAAGAACTTTATAGCTCCCCCTAGTAATTGATTATGGGTTTCAGGTTTTTTTAGATTGCTTTATCTCCCTCTTTTACTTGGGGTGTTAAAGAGTGTGAGGGAGTTACGAGGCCTCTTCCCTTTGTGGGGGGAATTGAGGGACTGGGGCTGGCCCAGGGTTTGTGCAGGTGAGGAGTGGATGTGCCCAGAACCCTCAAATTCCTCAGACCTATCTCAGGAAATACTCAGTAGGCCAATGTGTTGCTAATTAAATTAACGATGCAAACTCTCTATAGATGTAATTAACAATAAATGAGGAACAAATGTGGTCGTCTTGACAGTATATTTTTTTTTCCAAAGTCTTTTTGACATAATTGGGATTTCCAATGTAAGCTTCCACTTGAATATTTTGAAATGAGTATTTGAAGCTTTCCTTCTGTGTGTGGGGAAGGAAACTGGTTATTCCTGTGTTCATGTGGGAGAACTGAGGTGCAGGTCTGGGGACACCACAGTAACTTCCCAAATGGAGCCCAGGGAAGGAGGAACTGTGGAGGATAC
Source organism: Gymnorhina tibicen (assembly GCA_013399875.1). Taxonomy (NCBI): domain Eukaryota; kingdom Metazoa; phylum Chordata; class Aves; order Passeriformes; family Artamidae; genus Gymnorhina; species Gymnorhina tibicen. The sequence continues at coordinate 805,097 of VXAZ01008536.1, read as the reverse complement.
AGGAGCTCTTGGTGATCCTTGGGCAGAATTTTACCTGTTTGAAGCCAGACAAGAGTTTAGGTGAGTGGTGCTGAATACTGCTTTTTACTTCTAGTTATAGTATGATGATAAAATTCCCAGTTCTGCCTTTTCTAGATATTTTTCAATGCTGTTTGAATGCCTCAGTGAAGACATGTAAAAACAGGGCAGGATGAACCTGCTTTACGTCTTCCATTGCTTTTCCTGTGATTAGGTATTTTTGCTGACCTTTTGCCTGGCTTCTTTCAACCAAAACCTGTAGACCCACCAAGTCCTAAGGCATTTGCCATGTAAACAGTGAAAACACATCCTTCGTCTGGGGGGGGCAGATGGTTCAAATCTTTGGTAGCACTGGGAATCCTCTGTTCTGCTGTAATAATCAGAGGAAAAACATGTGCAATAGTCATTAAGCCTTTTCCCAGCCCACAGAAGCCCTTTGGATATTCTCCCAAGGTAATAGGGATGGTCCCAGTCATGGGATCCACGGCACTATTTAAATCCGGAGGCACATTGCTCCCTGGGAAGCAGTTGGGTCCCTCAGCCTGCGCCTCTGCAAAAGTGAGTGTCTGACCTGCCAGGTGCTCTGACCTAAACTTTGAGCTCATCTATTTACATAGTTTCTTTTGTTATTTTATACTAATCAGCAACGTGGGGTACTTTGTGTCATTTCCAGAATGTGTGTTTGGAAAGTAGTGTCAGTGTTTGCCTAAATGTCTATGAGTTCAGTTTGTGTTTTCATGGGAGTTAATATTTAAAATGTTCAATTGTAGCACTTTAGCAGCACTGAACAGCAAAATGATTTGAAGATGAAGGAATCTCCTTCACAATCCTAGTACTGGCTTCTTTCACCTCTTCTTTTTATAGACAGCTGTGCTTTTTAATTCTCAATAATACATTAAATTTGTGCATTCGTAGATATTTAGTAAGTAATGACTTAGAGGTTAAAATAGTTCTGTTCTATATATGTTTGTGCTTAAATATTCATGGTTAAATCACTAAAAGGAGCCTCACTTGGCTGTGGAAGCTGCATTTTGTATCTGGTTTCCCCAGAGGTGGGAAATAAGTATTAACTGTCACTTTTCTTTTTTGCCAGCTTCTGATTATTGAGACTTGGCCAATTAAGTGACTGTACAAGACAGTAATGATTTGATTTTTGTCACTGACTTTTTTTAGCTGAATTACTTAACAACCTACCAGACTTTGGGTTATATTCCAGCAAGTTTGCAGATTTTTGTTCCATGTTTTTTTTTTTTAATGGATAGTGACCAGGCTTCACAAACAAATATGGCAAAAGTTGTAGCTGTGTGTATCAAGCAGTAAAAGCAGATTCATGCCCTTGAACATCAAATTCTTTGGACTAGAAATTGGCAGGTGTCCCAGTCTGTATCAGTACAGAGAGACTGGACAGGAAAAAACAAACACAAACCAAGGAGCAACAATGAAGGGGAAAAGTGTATGATAGGAAATTGTTAATTAAGATGATTACCTGCCATAAAAATCCAATAGCTTAGTGTACTTGATTTGCCAGCAAGTTGAAAGTACATTGCGTGGTGTTCTCAGGAACAGCATAGATGAAATAACACACTGATTTTGGGTTCAAAACCCCAGTCCAGCTTTGTTTTTTGTATCTGTATTGTTTTCAGTGTATTTACAGTTCTTCTGGCTGGTAGCATTGGTTCCAGAGTACTTAAATTTAAGTAACAAAACTTGGGAAATGTTGCCCATATTTACAAAAAGAAAAGGTGAAATGCACACTAAAATCACTTCAAATTGAAGTCCATGAAAGAACAATGTTATTACATTTCTGAGCACCTGGATTGGAAACCCGGTTTAGTTCCAAATAAGCTTTTTGGGCAATTTGAGTGGGCTTCACATTGTTTCACACTTGAGTGTAATCCTATGGTATTGTGAAAAGAAATTGCATGGAAATGAGGTTGGAGGTCAGAGCTGGGCTGAACTTTGGTGTTACTTCTTGATTTATTCAGTTAATTCATACAATAACAACTATAGTGAGTGTCTTGTCCCTCCCAGTATCTAATTTGGAAAAAATATTTAGGCAAAAAAAGAAATAAGTTATGTAGCAGACTAGTAACTTTGGTTTCTGGATCCGGGGTAATGGATGAGTGATTTTTGGCCTTTAGAGTTGGGGTGGCAACACATGAGAGATGAAAGATGGCCATGGGCAGGCGGTAGCATTGGTTAAACTGAGTTATGATACATAGAAACTTGTAGAGTGAAAATAAATGAAGCTTTATGCTATTTCCTTGAGCTATTTTTTCTTTCCCAGTGAAGATACAGTCCAAAAATAAGTGCCAGTATCTTGCTACAAAAATCAGAGATTTAATATTATCAAAATCATTAATTTGTGAATTAGCTCTTAAAAGCTCTGGAAACCAGGAGTCTGTAGCAGCAGTGGAAGTGGTTGAGGGTTTGCCTGGGTGACACAGTCGTGGTACAAACCTGGCCCTGCAGCCCCACCTGTTCCTCCAGATTTTGGGTTTGGTTCTGAACAGAGGAATCTCTGGGGCATTTCTTCCTAGTCCTGTGTCTAACCAACTCCCATGCTGCCAATAATACTGCATTCCAGTGTCTTAGGCAGGGATTTTAGAAAAAATTAGAAGTACAAGAAAAAAAGTCATTACCCAGCCTAGAATTTAATTGGTTCAACTTCTGTTTTCAGAAAAAAAAAGTTCAAGTTTTCTTATGTTATTTCTAGTTCATATTTTAGTGTGAGACCTGTGCCACATAAAGGTAGAGATGCTGAACAATTAATACATAAATAAATTAGCAATTATTACTAACAAAATCCATAATGGGATTCACCCATTTTTGTCAGGTATTTCCAGTTTTTAATTAATGCTTTACATGTCTGAACAGAACATGTCCTTTATATTTCTGGGTTTTGGTGGTTTTTTTTTTTTTTTTTTTTTTAGTTTCAGCTCTGAATTATTTGTGACTTAGGGAGTGCTTAAACTAAGTTTTGATTTTTTTTTTTTTTACTGCAGCTGTGGACTTGGTATTTTCAAAAAGGCTTGGAATCACTTTTGCATCTTTTCTCTTTAATCCCTGAATTAATTTTCATTAGAAGACTCTAGGTTTCTGAAAAGCATCTGCAGCATAAGTTTTGTGCATAACTGAAGAATTCTGCATTAGTGTCATCTTGTAGGGGTGGTATCTGTAGCTTTTAAAGGAGTTTTAAATTAATCCCAATTAAATAACACTGGCATAATAATAATAATGGTGGCATTTACAAAGGGAGATGCTAAATGATACATAAGGGAGGTGCTAAATATAACTACTGAGTAGTAATGTTTGTTTGAAACTACAGCTTTAAATTAGAGCAACCCCACCACCAGTTTTCACTTGTGTGCTCTGAAATGTAAATTGGTCGAATTATGAACTCTGTTAATTTGAAATTGCTGGGTCTTAATGATGTTTTTTTCTTTTTTTTTTTTTCCCCTGCATTCCTCTCTCCAGCTAAATGGCCTTAAAATGGCAGATGAGCCTATGGAAGAAGGTGAACCATATTCCTACCACGTAAGTGTTTGATACCTGTTCACTTCAGCCACTCCTTAGCATGACCTCCTGTGGAAGCAAAATTTATGCATTCTCTGCTCTTTAATAACTTCTGAACCCATCATTTTATTTGAACAATATCTGAGGAGACTCTAAGTCTCAAAGATGGCTTTGGAAATTAGTACCTGGGTAGGGACTGTAAGTGCCTTGTTTGGGAAAATCTGCTGTATGAGGCAGAGCTTTATGGAAAGATTCCGTGTGCTGGAGGGAGCATTTGATCCCTCAGCCTCAGAAATGCTCAGGCCAGCCTCAAACCTTTCATCCAGAGCGCTGAATGCTGCTCTTGCTACGCCGTCAGCTGTTCTGCCTTTGGAGTTTTTAGTGTAGTTGCTGTACCTTCAGCTCAAAGATACTTGATTCTGCTATTTTAGAACAGAATTAGTGTGTACGCCAGTATGTTAATTTTGCTCTTATGTAGAAATATCCCAGGTAAGTCCCTATTGAGCATGGGTTTTGTCCAGTGCGTGTTTAGGAGGTGCTGAAGATGAGTGTTCTGTGTGCTGGCTAAACCTTGGACTAAACTTCAGGCTCATCCTGTGCGTGGTGAAATGCCGGACTTGCCATGGAAATATTTGCCGCCATTTTTCCACACACTCATCCTTGTATTTTTGAGCAGGGTCATGAAGAGGGTGTCGTGTATCTGTTGCCCAGAGAGTCCCGGGCTTTCCGTCCCTGGAAGTGTCCAAGGCCAGGCTGGACGGGGCTTGGAGCACCCTGGGACAGTGGAAGGTGTCCCTGCCCATGGCAGAGGGTGGCACTGGTAGGGCTTTAAGGTCCCTCCAACCCAATGTACTCTGGGTTTCTGGGATAAGTAGATCTTGTCACCAGTTGTAACCACTGCTTTGTGTTACAGTAACAACATTTATAAGTAAGGGATTTGGAGAATAAACTCTTGGGCATAAAACCACCTGGTGCCTGGACATTTCCTGGTGTGGAGGGGGTAAATAAAGTGTCAGAGTGGTCTCACATGTAGCAAAGAAAGAAGCAGTGGATTGTCTTGAACCAGGAGGAGGAGGGGTTACGGAGCTCTCAGGTGCTTGGAGCCACACACCAGGGAGCTGTGGCAAAGCCATGACTGATCCTGGTGTTTTCTTTGGCTCCTGGTGAACCTGCTGGGAGCAGGGAAGAGTTCCCTCTTGTGCAAGGCCACTCGATGGGAGCTGATGCTTCAGCTCAGAAAGAAATTTGCTGCTCAGGCAGCAGAACACAAAATGAGATAACCAAATTTGCAGTTCATGGAGGCCAAAGTAGAAATGAAAATGAAAGTGGCTTGGAGCTGCTCAGCTCTGTGTGCTCATTCCTTGGCGATGATGAAGAGGTCTCTTCATACCTCAGTCATTCCAATTTTTAGTCCCTTAATGACAGTTAAGTAAGTGAAATTATATAGACATCTTCTGTGAAGATAAAACACTTTATAAAAAAATTAACTCATTTCATCCATCTCAAGTTAGTCTTTATTTGCATGGAAAACATTTCTCTCCTGAGTTCACATTTAGAAATCCTCTCAGTCTCCTCAGCAACCACGTGTGATGTCACAGGCTAATGGCTCGAGGTGGGTGATAAACACAGGAGAGGCTGAACTCTTAAAGAGCTTTTCTCATGCAAAGGTTCCCGGTGTTAAGGAATACAAATTAGGATGGGGAAGAAAAAAGGCTTCTAAATAGAGTATTTACATATTTCATAGGAAGAAGCAGCCATTAAGTCTGTTGTAGAACTTGGTGTGTAATTAGACAACTTGCTGCTTTCATCTGTCATCAGATGACTTCAGAATGCTGCTGTTCTTACCTGCCTTAAATTAGGCATGTGTTTAAAAGGTAAAGGAAAATGAAAAGATAGGTGTATCTTTCCTCTGAGTACATAAATGCACGGTCACCAAGGTGGATGGATGAGGGGAAGTTGGGATGTTTACAGTGTGTCATCAGCGTATGTCAGCTGGGGGTTTGTGACCAAAGAGGGAACTAAAGTAGCTTGGATGTGAATTAGAGAATTAACTTTGTTTTCCAGCAGTGTCTGGTGTTAATACCCACCTTTGTGTGGGAAGCAGGCAGAACAAACAGGCCTTTCCCAGAAGGAGGATGAAATAAGAGAGAGGGGAGGGGAAAGGACTCATGTGCAGTAGCAGCTGGACTACAGTTGGGAATATACCAAGATGTTTGTTTGAACTCTTTCTTTCCCCCTCTGGACAAGCAAAGCAATTAAGGCAGAAGCAGTTAATGCCGTGTGATGATTGCTTCTTTTTTTTCTTTAATTACTGCAGTATGTACGAATTCAGATGAGCAGATTTCTACTCTGACTTTCTGTGTTAAACCAGTTAAAGAATTTCATCCAGGTACTTCTGTATGAGCTGTGATAAAGCTGATTAGAAGTTTTAATGCACAATCTTGGGCAGTAAGTTCCCCTGACTACAGAATGATGTTGTTTCCCAAACCCAGCTGTTTCATCCAGTGCTCAGGTCCTTTCCTGGTGCTGTTTGCACTTCTCATTGAGTAACTCACAGGAGGCTCTCAGTAACTCACAGGAGGTTGGTTGGGTGTTTCTCTGGTCTTTAAGAGAAACTTTCAAAATGAAGGCCTGAAGAGAGGATAGGAGACAGCTGAAAATCATTTGATGCCCCAAAAATGAAGTATTGCAAATCAGGTGGGATTTTCCTTTGTGCTTGGGTTGTGTACAAAATACTGATATTCTCGACAGGGCTGACGGTGCTGCTCCTTTTCCCCCTGCAAACTGAGGTTGCTGTTGGAGGCCTCAGCTTTTAATTCCAAGGGTGCTTATTTTGACACCTTGCTTGTTTTGGCTCTCAGAAACTTCTCTTACACCATGAAAGCTGCAATCCATCATGGGATTTGTTATCATCGGGAACGTTTGTCTTTTCACAACTGGAGCTGCTGTGCCCTGCTTTGCTAAGGATGAGAGGGCCATGAGAAAGTCAAGAGAACATTAAATCACTCACCTAGCTCGGAATTACCCTCAGCTGTCTGAAGGAGGTCCCCACACAGGATAATCTTCCCAGGAGCTCTGCAGCCCAGAGCTGTTTCTTCTCTTGGATACAAGAATTCTCAGAGTCCTTAAGATGACTCATATCTTATTTATGGTCTTCAAATGCTGCCTGTTCCTCCAGCTACAAATGGATGACCAGAGTTATTATTTGCTGCTGTGAAAAGCAATAATTACCCCAAATGATGAAATTCAATTTGGCTTTCATTAAGGCTTATTTCAGGAAGGGGAAAGATGAGAAGAGTAATCACTGAGAAAACTAAAGCTGCTAAGCAGAGGTGAAACCCAGAAGTCTTGGTTTTAAAATCTGTACATGTATTCCTTTCATGTAAAATAATCCAGCTTTTCTGTAGTTGAAATATTTATGGCAAAAGGAAATGAACATCTTTGAGAATTTTCCTTCAGTTTGGAAATTTTAGATGCATCTATTTAAGAAAAGATAGATGGAAAAACTCTTCATTTGAGCAGCTTCCCTTTATGCCTTATTAGAATTTCAAATATTTTATTAAAATAAAACTAAACAAAGAAAAATCCAAAGAAAATTACATGCACTTTTAGCAAGACTTAGTTACTGCAGGCCTGTTCATGGTTGTATTTTGTTTGCTTTGAAATCACAGGATGAAGGAAGTGTGAAAGAAATTCCTATTACACACCACGTGAAAGAAGGATGTGAGAAAGCAGATCCAGCACAGTTTGAACTACTTAAGGTTCTTGGACAGGGATCATTTGGAAAGGTAAGATGATAAACTTGTTCCGTAGACCTGTCCAGACATTCCAGGGAAATAGTGGCCAGCAGAGTTGCTGGGAATGTTTGAAAATGTATTGAGTAATTGAATCCTTTCCCAGCCTTGCTCCAGTGCCACGGACAGAACCTTCTGAAGGAAATGGTGGTTTGTCTTTTAATGATGGGACTTGACATGCTGGGAACGTTTGGCTTTTTTCAAGACACAAAATCTGTATTTATGTAGTTACAGAAGAGTTGATTGTGGCAGTTTGGAACTCAAACCAAAGTAACAGTAAAGTAACTAAGCTGTGAAACGTATTTCAGGTTTTTGATTTTGCTGTATTTACCAAGTGATCTGCAGCTAAAAGACACTAATTATTCGAACAGCACAGAGAAGAAATATGGCAGGGGTTTTGTTACAACGTTTTCCTTTTGTAGTGTGTCACTTTGCAGAAATGAAGTTAAAAATCTGATCTCTCAGTCACTGTGTTGAAACACAGTAGTTCAAATATTAATCCTACTGTAAAAGGAGGTAATTAATTTTTTAAAACCAGACTCAGACTACATCTTTTGCAACACATCAGAAGTAGTCAATCAGCTTTACATATGTTCCCGTTTTCCTGTTCTGCTGATTCTGTGAGTGTCTCTAGGCAGGAACAAACCTCTGCATAGAGTGGAATGAGAGAGGCAGAAATAGACATTAGGAAGGCATTCTGTGGATAAGTGATGATGTAGAGAACAGACTTTAAATATTTCTTAATATTTTGAGGTTTCAGAAACATTTCTTTACCTGGTAACGTTGGTTGCCAATTCCCTCACACACTTCTCACTGTCAGAGCCTGAAAGGCTCCATAGATTTATTACTCCTGACTTGAGATGTCTGAAGCTACCTCAGGGTTCAGCACAGCTGGCACAGCCAGCCCTGACTCAGATTTGGCTTCCCAGAGTTCAGGGCTCTGCCAGCCTAAGGAGTGCTCTTGCTTGGAATCCCACCAGCTTGGCCAGACATGCTCTGGAGCTGTGGAAAGCTGGCAGTGCCTGCTTCAGGAAGCAGCTTTGGGAGCTGCATGGTGCCTGTTGCACACCTGAGCTTGGTCTCTTTATGTCTGTTGCTTTCCTTTGAAAAGAGAAAACAAACAAGGCAGATCAGTGGCTGTTGCCTTCATGGTGTTTTCTCTTCCCAGTTTCTACTCCCAGGGTCCTTCCCCTGGGCTTGGCAAACACAAGGTTGGTTTGCTGGAGTCTGGTTTTGACAGCAGTGCAGGATTTTACACTTTCACAGAAATAAAGGGTTAAACCTCCCGAATTACTGAATTTCTCTCTTCATCCTTTGAGGAATGATTTGCCTTCTAAAGCAGATGTGGAGTTACCGAGGCTTTGTCTGCAAATTAAATAAATAGGTGGTGCTGCAGCAGTTTTCAGCTATTTTGGGCCTTATTAGCTAGAAATTGTAACTTGTATGTGAATTCCTTATGTTCTCACAAGTCGTTGGTTATTAAGACTGAAATATTCCTATGTGCTTATTAGTAATATTTTATAATTGGGATTGTATTCATCTGCAGCTGTTTTCTTAGTTGCTGGTGTTCAAATGACTCCTTTTACTGTTTTCTATCCCCTTGACCTATCAGAGAGCACTGTTGTAGGTCAGTTATTGGGCAAAACTTATTAAAACAAAAAGCCAGACAACCTTGAAACATGATGACATTTTGCTTCTAACCAGAGCTTAAAATAAAAACAACCCCTCTGCCAACCCTGTACAACTTAGTCATGACGGTGCTTGAATTCCTTATTCTAGAATGGAAAATTTGGCAAGATCATTGAAAAAATACATATCATTTCTAGATGTAAATAAATCTAGTGTAAGTGAAAGTCTGGATAAGGTGAGATCAGAGAGGCAATTTTGGTTAAGTCTTGGCTTTCTCTTGTGACTTGTGTGTTATTTTTTGCAGCAAAACCTAATAATTCGTAACTAGTAATTGCTATTACAAGAAGAGCAATTTATAAGTAGGAGCACTTATCAAACCAATTTGTAGATTGGAAGATCTGGTAGCTAAAAATTAGTGTAGCTCCATGTCTTTGTGCTGCACTATTTTATCTAATATGCTTTTCTCAGTGTCAAGTTATATCCCATCTATCTTTAAAACTCTTTTGGAGAGAAAAAAGTAGAAAAACCTGTTGGAGTTGCTATTCCAGAGGGAACGGGTGCTTTGATCTTAAATGGTGAGGTTTCCTTGCTTTCATCTCACCACTTGTACAGAATTCATTAATAAAATGAATGTTTCATATTTGAGACTTGGGTCTTAAACCTCAAAAACCTCTTGGGAGGTAGCAGACCAGGCAGAATTGCCATTCTCCAAGAAAGTGATGGAAAGAAAACATCTTTCTGTAAGAACTGGTTTGATCAATCAGGAGAGAATGCAAAGTTTATGGCCAATGTAAGCTTCAGAGAGCTCGGTGCTGCTGCAGCTCTGATCTGATCAAGGAATGCAGTTTTGCCCTTCCTTTAAAGGTGTGTGCTTAGTACAGAGCACCGGGAGCTGCCTGACATTAACGGGAGGTTTGCAAATGCTTTGTGAGAGTTTGGATTTGATTACCAAGCTTGCAGTGGTTTAAAAACGGGCTTTATATTGCCAGGTCTTCCTCGTGAGGAAGATAATTGGGCCTGATGCTGGGCAGCTTTATGCAATGAAAGTGCTGAAAAAAGCTTCTTTGAAAGGTAAGTTTGTCTTTCAGCTGAGACTTTGGACCATGGGGTTTAGTGCACCTGTATTTACAAGCTTTTTTTAATCTTAAATATTTGTCTGTGAGTTCATAACTCTTCTCTGACAGTAGGTTTTTTTTTTTTAGAGTAACTTGTAAGTTCATGTTTAAGTGTTATTTTAAATCTGGCCAGGTAGCTTTAATTATGTGGTCAGAAATGCTCTTTCAAAATTTAAAACTGGATTATTTAATTCTGTTTAGACTTTTCATTATGCGAAAACAAGTTAATTTCATAAACAGTTTTCCTTTTGTCTTTTGTTAAGTCAGAACTCTGCTGTGGTTAAAATTAAGGCATTCTCTTGTTCCAGGAGCCATAACAATTTAATTCAGTGTTTTGGCTTTCAGGAGCCACTTGAATGGGTGCGAGTCCACTGTGTGTAAATAGGACTGCTACTGTTAAAGAGGAGAAAATAATCGTAAAAATACTCTACATTCAGTACAGATAGTTAATTCAAAAGTTGCAGTTGGAAATGTAGATGGGAGCTTTTCTCTTTAAAGCACTATGGATTATGAAAAAATACGAGGATGTGCAGGAAATACAATGAAGCAAGTAAGAAGGTTGGGGCACGCAAGAAACAAACCAGAGTTTTGCTGTCTGAAAGAATGAGTTTTGTGGGAGACTTGAAGATTAAAAACAAATAAGGTGACGAGGGAAGAGATCCCTTTAGACAGCAGAGCCTTTCTGCTGTGTTTGTGTTGTGCCAAATGCGTTTGTCTCACGCCGGGTTCTTTCCTTGCTCCCCCCAGTTCGGGACAGAGTCCGTACCAAAATGGAGCGAGACATCCTGGTAGAAGTAAATCACCCGTTCATCGTCAAACTGCACTATGGTTGGTACAGCTTCCTCTCTCTTTGCCTACAGCTGCTCTTGTTCTGCCTCACTTTTGGAGGGTCCACATTAGGTTCTAGCAGCTTGAAAAAAAAAAAAGGAACGTGAATACACCTCTATATAGAAGTTTTAGGTTGAACCCTCTTGAAAGTAAAGATTTGGAAAGTTCTTACAAGTTCTGCAGAGATTTTGTACTTTTTGGTGATTTAAACCAAACCACAGTAATTGACATCCTTGCTGTTTCCCTGTTTGACAAAGGAGAAATAAAAGAACATTATTTTAATCATCTCTCATGACTAAGATTTTCTTCTGTGAGGAAGCGAGGAATCATTCAATAAATTACCTCGTGTGCTGCTGAATTATTTCAGTTCCACAACAAAAGTTGAGCCTGTGACTGAAATTTCTTAGTTGTAAAAGCATTCAGATCTGTTTTGTAGCTTTGTCATACAACTACTGATTTTTATTTTTTTTTTTTTAATTTTTTAAAGCCTTTCAGACTGAAGGGAAGCTCTATTTAATATTGGATTTTCTCAGGGGAGGAGATGTATTCACACGATTATCCAAAGAGGTAAGTACCTAAAATTTTATCTCCACTCACTCTTAGACAGGGGTTGGGTTTTGTTGGTACAAGATTGGCTTCTAAACCTGTTTTCCCCCATATTTCCTGTCATAGTGAAGTTTTTAATAACTTGGTTGGGCTTTCCTTACATATTCTAGATTCTGTTCTATCCTTAAGAAACCCAAGTGTGTATTGATGAGTAGCCCAAGTTTTAATTTGGCATCTGCAAAGCACAGTTCTTTTGTCTAAAAATGTTTTGTTGCTTGGAAACACAACTGAAGTAAATGAATATTTAGCACTGAAGGAAGGGGATGTGTAGTTCTCATGCTCTTAGTCAGCTTAGGTGCTCCTGGAATCCTGCAGCCCTGAGAGTTTTCTGCTGCACTGTAAAATTGCCTCGTGCTGCAATCCAGCTGCTCATCCTGAATCCCACAGAGTGGGAACACGGAGGGCTTTTGGGCCCACTCCCCTCCATCCAACCCTGGCACACAACTGGACCTTGAATTTTTCATATCTACTATTGTTTTCTGGAGGGAGAGCTTCCCAGGAGGGAATGGGATACAGCTACAGGCTGTTATTTTTTTTAAACATTCACCATCAAATATTTATTACATGTTACCTTAAGTGTTATGAACATGTTTAGAAGACTTCTATTTTCTTTTGGCAAACCTTTTATAAAGATCTAAATTTTTAATGGCAGTTTCTCAACAGCCTCACAGCAAGAGAGGTTTTCAGTGTTTTCACCACTGTAAATCCATTTCTATTGCCAAAGCACAGGAAAAGCCACTTTCTTAAATGACAAAACGGTGTTATCTGACTGATCTTTTCATGGCATGAAGGAGGTTGTTTATTCCCAGTATGTAAGGCCAGGAGAGAGTTTTTTCCCAGTATAATATTCATAAAAAATAAAGGTTTTATTTTAGGAACAGGCAAAAGAGAAGGAAGAATTTAAAGGCAGTTTTGTTAAAAGCTGAGCTCGGTAACACACTGATTATGTCTAAGAATTGAGCGCAAAATTAATTAATCTGGAAGCTAAAATGGCTGTTAAAAACTTCAAGTGACCGACTTGTCCCGGGTTATTGGAGCAGGAGGTAGGAAAGAGGTCAGGCTCTGCTTTGCTATGGGATGTTTAATTACAGAGGGAATTCTGGAACTGCAGGAAGAGCTGTTCCCTTGCACCAGCCCAGCTGGGATTATCCACTGTGCAACATGCTTAAATAAGGGATGCAAGGCTAGCCCTAAGAGCTCTGTCAGGGGTTGAAAGAGGGATGTATTCCCTGGGGGAATCAAGAAGTCCTGATTCTCAAGTTTTCTTGCTGCTAAGACTCCACCTGGTTTTTGGAACACTTCAGTTACCTTCTATGCTGGCTTTTATGTATATAGATATTAAAAAAATCAGGTTTTTATTTTCTGGTGGGAATGTGAGGTAATTTCAAAAGTCCATGGTAAAACACAGCCTGTGGACAATGCACATGAGGATAATTCCCTGTGGCGTTTCATACTTTGCACACAAGGATTATTTTAAATTAATTTGGTTTAGTAGGAAGTTACTAAAAGACTTTTGTTGGTCTTTAAATTCTAATGTGGGTATGAGAGTTTCAGCTATGGCAGTGAGTTGAGTGTGTAATGAAGGTTTTATTGGTAATATTTAATGAAGTTGACTTGCATCATGTTTAACTTGACCCAGAGAACAGCCTTAAATGTCATTATAGGGAGATGGTAGATTAGCATTTAGCATCATTGTGTTCTGAGATTTGCATTTTGGCTGCTCTAAGGAGTAATGAAATCCAAGGAGTAATGAAATCCAAGGTTTCCCTTTGCTCTTTTGAAAGAGATGAAACCCAGCATCAACACTGCTCTTGAAAGATATGAAGGTGACACTGTGTGGAGTGTAACAGCTCCATTGTTCACCCAAGGTTAGCACCTGTCATTATGGAAACCAGGGAATATTTCTGTGCCTGGAGAACAGATCACAGCTGAGCAATTCAAAGTACAGAGCAGTGGCACTAAATCAGGGAGCCCGGGTACTTCCATTTCAGCCTTGCTGGGCAGCAGCTGAGTGGCTGCACCCCCCATTCCTGCTGGGTTCGGCAAACAAGGGAATAGTTCACTTAAAGCCCAAATTCAGTCCAGCAACTTAAAGATTCCGAGCTCCTCCAGTAATCTGTAGAACATGACAAGAGCCAAAGCAGATACAGTTTTTGTAAATTAAATTAGAAGCAACCTGTGGAGTGTTCAGGACAGAAGTGCATCTCTGCTCTAGAAGCAATATCAATATTTCAGTGTCTCACCAGGGTTCTTTAATTTAATTTTTTTTCCTAAGAGCAGAGTGGGTTCTTCAACTCCCAGACTGTCATTATTATTGTCACCAATGTTTTATTTTGCGTGCTTTTTTCCTAAATGATTTTTACTTTTTTTTTCTAAATATTGTTAATGTGAATTCACACTCACCCAATACAGCAGCCATATATTAAATTTTATGATGCAGTGGAAAACTGTCTGGGATTGTGGCAGGAGGAGTGCTGGGTGTCAGTTACACCAAACATAACAATTAATTTATTATCTAAAAGTTAATTAATGCTCTGCAGTAATGCTGATGGTTTTATTTAAGTATTGCAGGTAGTTCTTTGTGTACTTTAACAGATATTAGCAAATCATTTCTCTTGGCTGAACTCATGAATTATGAGTTCACAAGGGACTTCTAAAACTAAGTTTGAAATTTAGGCAGACAGGAGTATATTTTTTTTAGATTGCAGTTTTAAAAACTGAAGACAAGATCAGAAGGTAAATCTATACAGTTCTTATTAGGTTATGTTTACAGAGGAAGATGTGAAATTCTACCTCGCAGAACTGGCCCTTGCTTTGGATCACCTTCACAGCTTGGGAATTGTGTACAGGGACCTGAAGCCAGAAAAGTAAAGTAAAATGTATTTTACCACTATTATGTGTACTTTACTTGTTGCTTTGCCTTTTCCACTGTAAAAAATTAAAACTATTTCTGTTAGACTTTGTAAACAAGTACAAAATGTAAAACACATACCTGCGATTTAAATGAAATAATATTTGCTTGTTAAAGTAATAACAGAATTGGATATCGTCATTTTTAACTTACATTTTAAATTAATGTTTTATGTGAACGTTGCTCTTTATGTGTTTTGGTGAATGTGAATTTTAATTTTCAGCATTTTGCTTGATGAAGCAGGACATATCAAGTTAACAGGTAGGTACCACTCATTAATACAGCACTTTCTAAATAAGCTTTTTAGAGTTTCTGTATTATTGATTTTAAATGCATATGAAATTGCTGAAAAAAGTTCTGTGAGGAACAATCCAAAGATATATATTCTAGGAAATTATGTGTACAAAAGACTGACTATTTGGGAAACAAATTACTACAAATTTCTGAAGGCTTTAAATTACATTGAAGGTGATGCTTTTGTACTAGAGATTTCATCATATATTTTGATCCAAGATATTGCTGTTAGATTCCAAAAGAAAATTAAGTTTTTTAAACCCTAAAGACTTGTTGGAATAATGGTGATGGAAATCAGGTTTATAAAATGCATCCCTTTTAGAATTCTGGTATATTTAAATACAATTCAGTTCTAAATTTGTCACTTCCTTCTGAAAGTGGAAATAATGGATGGGATCATTGATTAGCAATCATTTTCCCCTATGAAAAAAAGGGTGTTTGAGAGCTGAGTCAGTGTCAAGGATTGTGTATTCACTATATTCAAAACAGGGAAAAAAGTGTTCTGGGAATGAAATACTCTGGGAATGCAGGACTCTTCTGTACTGAACTTGAGGCAGGTTACAGAACCATGTTGCCTTATGTAACAGCAATATTTTTAGTGTGATGTTATTTATTCATCATTCAGTAAGACCAGACCGTGCAGGCTGCATTCCCTTTGAAACTGATTTTTACTTCTCTCCAATTTTTTGTGTGAATAAAGCAGGCAGTAAAGAGGGAAAATGAGAACTTCTGAGTATCTTAGGGCTCTAAATGTGTACGATTTCAAATGTCGAGTTATTTCAGTAATAATTTTGATGGCTAATCATGAATTTAATGACTTTTAGAATGGTTTTGGAGGTATGCAGTAAACTAAATGTGCTATCTCCAGATACCTGCAGTCTCTTGTTTCATGGAGAGCTGTGCTAATCATATTTCTGAAAATAACCAACCCAGACCTCTCAACACTTGGATTTTGAAGTACCATATATTGATTTATTTTTTTCCCCTGAAGTTTTTTACTGGCTGTATTCTTGTGATGCTGTTGTTGTAGACTTTGGACTCAGCAAGGAATCAGTAGACCAAGAGAAGAAGGCCTATTCTTTCTGTGGTACTGTAGAGTACATGGCTCCTGAAGTGGTAAACAGGCGAGGGCACAACCAGAGTGCTGACTGGTGGTCCTTTGGGGTCCTCATGGTACTGTATTTGCCTCCTGCTTCCCTTGCTAAGCTCACACAAATGCACTTAGAATAAGCTTGTCCAGTTCTGATTAGGAATGCTTGGGTAAGGGGGACAGTTCAATAACTGAATTGCTACTGGGTGGAGTAAAATCGACTTTTCACCTCTAGGGAATGTTTATCAGGCACCAGAAAAATCCTGTGTGTCATCCATTAGTAGTTAAAACCAGTTGTAGTCAGCGTGAGACTTCACTTTGTATATTTATTTTGCATGTTACTTGATAGTTAAATTTGAAAACAAACTTGAAGACTTGGTTTGAAGGAATGTTAATGGCATTTCTGTAAGAGTGAGGCTGTGGAAGGAGTGCTGGAGTGGAGCAGTGACATAAGCCAATAACTGCTGCTGCTTCTGCCCTTGCTGGGATGTGTTAGAGCATCAGCCTGACATGCAGATGGACTTGAAAAGTAAAGTACTGTTCTAGAATTTACCATTCTTGCAGTTTTTAGAATTTAAACAACATCTAAAACCTGGTATGGAGGAGATTTTACTACTTTCAAGTAGCTTCTTGATGCAAAATATTCCTCTGTCATCATTATGCTACACTTACCACTGTAACCATCACATAAATTGCAAGTGAGAGCAGCATTTTAGATTTAACATTTTCATAATCTTTTCAAAGTTCAACCAGTCTGATGTAGAGATAGGAAAGAGTGCAGTGCTTAACACTTTGTTTCAGCAACTGGGGGAAGAAGTGTTGATTTAGATTAACATTTGTTC
Organism: Gymnorhina tibicen; assembly: GCA_013399875.1. NCBI lineage: Eukaryota > Metazoa > Chordata > Aves > Passeriformes > Artamidae > Gymnorhina > Gymnorhina tibicen. Next base: position 788,454 of record VXAZ01008536.1, on the reverse strand, counting down.
TTTCCAGTTTGAAATGCTTACTGGTACCCTGCCATTTCAAGGTAAAGATCGAAATGAGACTATGAATATGATACTGAAGTAAGTATATCTCCTTCCTTTTTCAGAAGTCAGAATATGTCATTTTAAGCATGTTTTAACAGCTTGTTATAACTCCTTGTGTAGCCTGGTCTTGTGGAAGGTGTCCCCATGGCAGGGGGTGGAACAAGATGAGCTTTAAGGTCCCTTCCAACCCAAACCATTTTATGATTCTAAGAGCACTAAGCTGGAAGAGGAACAAAAAAAGCAAAGCCCCTTGATAAGCTTTAGATCCCAGACTGTGAAATACCATTAAGTATCCCCAGCAATTAGAATCTTAGGGATGAATTTGTACTTTGATTGTAGGCGTGTAATAAAGATAATAAAGATAAGAACAGCGCAGCGACTTAGAGCAGCTTGATTTACACTCCTGTTGTTGTTACACTCCCTTGCTACTGTTACAGCACACCTTGTTTTGTAAGCAGCAGGTGATCAGGTGTTGCTTTGTGTACAGATGCATGGAGAGCACTTACGTGCTCAAATTCTCATCTTAAATTACCCCAGTTACAACAGAAGCTGTTGGACAGGACAAACTGGGTGAACTGGTGCTCAGTGAGTGGAGCAGTTGGGCAAATATGTTCTCATCTGTCCTTGTGCTCAGCTAACAAAGAGTTTCCTCCTAGCACAGGCAGAGCCTTGGGCCCTCTGAGGGGTGGTGGGGAAGGGGAGAAGGGAGGAACTCTGTTCTTCCCAGCACAGGGCACTTGGAGTTTGCCCTGAGTTGGAGTTGCTGGTGGTGCTGCCTGTGAAAGGATGGAGCAGACCATGAGCTGCCTCCCTTGCAGCTCCTAGTGATGCTGCAGTTCTGCACAAGAACTCCCTGCCTTGGCATTAGAATTTCCATTAAATAAAATAAGTGGTAAAGTCAGTGAGCTTTTACATGATGGCTCAATGAGCCCTGGAGGAGTAGTAGCAATCACTTCAAGGGCAGGTAATTGGGGATTTGGTGAGTTTCTTCTGAGTTACTGGTAGTTATTTTGGTAAAAACCTCCTGGTGACAGAACAATATCTTTGAAAATACTTACATATTCCTGAGATAATTATTTTACTCTGAGCATAAAGCTTGCTTGGGGGCTTGGGTGGGATTTGGTGGTTTTGGTCTGATGTGTTTGTTCTTTGTTGGGTTTCATTTTAAACCACTCATATAATAGGAAACTTAAAAAGTTAATGAGTTAAATATGAGGTCTCTACAAGGCTTTGGAATAGATCCTTGATACCTCAAACTGTGCAGTGAAATCTGTGTAGACAATTTTTACTAAGATAAGTTTCTTCCTCTGACTTGTTCTCTGTTTTCTTTTAGAGCAAAGCTGGGAATGCCTCAGTTCCTCAGCCCTGAAGCACAAAGTCTCTTGAGGATGTTGTTTAAAAGGAACCCATCAAATAGATTAGGTTGGTTCATTTGTTTGAATCTTTAAATAATCAATTCAACCTAACTTTTTATTTCAAAAAATGTAGTTGCTGGAGACTCTCAAGCTCTGGGTGATCAGTAACATTTGGATACCATTTCCTGTTAGTTTGGATCATGACTTCCTGGGTTTGGCCAAGGAATGGTCACTTCTTGGATCAGTGACTTAGGAGTGAGCCAAAGCTCTGACAGTGTCAGAACAAAGAATATTGACACTGGATTTATGGGCTGCTTGTGCTCTGTTTGCCTCCTTGAGTATTTTACATCCTTGGAGTATTTCTGTATTCACAGTTGCCTCAAATAACCATGTCTGTGCAAACTTCTTAGAAATGAATTAATTTTTAGTACAACCTTCAAAGACTTTACCCACAAGTGTGTGAAATACAGTATTTTTTTTGTTCAGGAGCTGGTTCAGATGGAGTTGAAGAAATCAAGAGACATCCTTTTTTTTCTACTGTTGACTGGAATGTGAGTACAAGAGGATCTGAATGTTAAAGCTGTTGTTAATTTTTCTGTGTGTTGTAGCATTTGTGTAAGTATTTGCATCTGAATAGGGCACAGCAAACACTGCCTCACTGCTGACTGGCACATCCTGGCTTCTCCTGCAATTCCTTGGCATCTGGAGCTGCAGTATTTACTGCAGATAGAGAGCAGTAATTATAAATTGTGCGTTTACTTTCTAAATAATTAAGAGTTGCAGCATTCTCGAGCATTAAGCATCTTTTAGAGCATTTGTAGTTGGGAGAGGCTGCTGGTGTTCCCAGGACCCCTTCAGGAAGAGTCTGTCCAGTGCTCCCCTGCAGGACACAACAGCTCTCTGTGGCTGTAGCTGTCCTGGACTTCCCTGTGCATCCATCCTATCCCAGGCACAGTTCAGGAATTTACTCAGGTGCTCTGAGATGATCCAAAGTCTACAAGATCACGACTCCTGGCTTCAATTTTTCATGAGCACCTTATGATTCTCCTCTGTGGTTCACTCATCCCCTGAGCTGTGTTTGCCAGAAACGTTCTCACAGCCAAGATGCTGTGTGCGAGATAAATCCCCCTTTGCTGTGCTGCTGCAGAAGGGTTGATGGAATAAACAAGACGTGGCTGTGCTGGCAGAACTGCAGCCACACAGGGCAGTGCTGTGCTCACCTATTTCTTTGAAGCCCCTCATCATTATCCATCTGTTTATCTCGTGTATTTATTTCTGAAAAGTGGTTTTCTAGCTGTGTTTATGCAGCAGCTACCCGAGAGTCCTGTTCAGCAACAAGAGTTTTTAGTAACAGCAAAACTTCACTGCTTTATGTGAATACACTTCAGAAGTTGTTGTCTTGTTTGGCCTTTTTTTACTTTTGAAGGGACTGATGTTGAAATAAATACGAGCAGGGACGTTTGGAAGCTCAGCAGTCCTAGCTCTTTCTTTTTTCTTTTTTTTTTTTTTTCTTCAATTTGACAATAATATGCATTTATTTCACTCCAGTGGTGTTGATGACACTTCTGTATTTTATCTCATTATTTCTTTGGGATGAATTCAGGTCCCTTTTCCTTGGCTTTTTTTTGGTTGTTTTGGTTTTTTTAGCTAAAATATCCTGTATGTTTTTGTGCAGGAAGGTTAAATAAACTGCAAAAATAGACCTGAAAGGAGGAGAGAAATGGCAAGGAAATGCTCTCAGAAATTCCTGAATTTTGCATGGGGATTCAACATCTTTTGACATGAAATTTTCTGTCCCTTAGCTGTAAATGGGATTTATTGCAGATTTGAGATCTTTCCCATCTTTCCCTGATTTAGTTTGGTAGGTTAGGAAAATCCTGGAATAGAGCTTTGAGAATGGGCAGTTCCTTGCCAAGAGGGATGTGCCTGATACTGGTTGAGGTCTTTGTCCTTTACCCTTTATCTTGGCAAAGTTACAGGAACCGTGGAGAGTTCATTGACTCTTAATTATTTTTGTCCTTCTCCTTCAGAAACTGTTCAGAAGAGAAATTCAGCCTCCATTCAAACCTGCCTCTGGAAAGCCAGAAGATACTTTCTGTTTTGATCCAGAATTCACAGCAAAAACGCCAAAAGGTAACTGTGCATGGCTATAAATTGGTGAGGTTTGTGGGACAAGGGGTTCAAGTTAATGTTAAAACAACAAGCCAAAAAGCCAGGGACAAAGTTAAAAGGAAAGGATGCACCAGGGTTCCAGTGCTCTGAAGGAGGATGTTCCCTTCAGCAGGTTTCTGTTCTTTGAATATTTTGCTAGCCTTTGACTCAGGAAGGAAAAAAAAAAAAGGAATATTAAAAGCTGGACTATGGTTTCTAGTTATGATTCAAGTCAGACATGCAGTGTTTGGAGGAAGTATTTAATACTAAAAGTAAACTCAATGTGATTGCAGCAGTGATTGTTTTTAGGGTCAGTATTTCATTGAGAACGGCTTGCTTTAAGAAACATTAACTATTATCATTATTATTGCTTAGTTTCACTTCAGGTTTTCTTTTGTGGATTTTTTTCTTTCCTGCTGCATCCAACTTCTAAAGCCTTTTCTCATGTTTGTTTGGAGAAGTTCTCTGCTTTTAATAGGCTACACAAAATTATTCAGCTGTGCTCACTGTGAGATTTCAGATAGTGAATTCAGAGGTGCATAGAATATAATCTGAGGAAAACTTAATTCTAATCATTCAGTGATATTTTTTTCAGTGATAATTTACTAACTGGATATTCTTGTGTTGTCTCACTTGTGCCTTGCCAGCAGCACTTTCACCACTGAACCAGCACAATCTGTGATTGCTCTTCTTTGTTACAAAGCTGTTGAGCACAAGACAATGATCTTTATTTCTTTTCCATAAGTAGCTTTGTTTTTCAATAAACTTTTTCCTTAAAATAAGTGTTCATGCATAAATTCCTGCAGTGCTTTGCAGTTTTAGATGAAACCCTGGAGTACTTGTTTGTGTTTGTTACTGAAGTAAGAGAGTGCAGATAACAAACTAGAAGTTTTATTTGTTATTTAACATTGGTGTTCCTCTTGTTTGCTTCCCTTCGCTCAGAACGGTTTTTATAACATACCTGTCCTGAGTGTTATAAAATGGCCTTGCTGGGATGTAGCCACACTAATCCTGTGTGTCTGTGTGCCCCCAGATTCTCCAGGGGTCCCACCCAGTGCAAACGCCCACCAGCTCTTCAAGGGATTTAGTTTTGTTGCAACTACTACTGTAGAAGACCATAAAATATCACCCCTCACCAATATCCTGCCCATAGTCCAGGTAATGCTTTGCTTTTGGGAAACTTTTTGACATGGCAAAGACTGACCAATATTCACTATTGTTCTTGCTTTGTTGAGGAGACCATTATAAAATGTGCCTTATTAAATACTTCAGGGGATATTGTTAATTTTAAAAAGTGAGTAACTGTTTTTCTGGATCATGAGCAAGCAGGAGAAACTTCTGCTGTTGGTAAGAGTGTAATGGCACAGAGAATCCTGTTGCTTTAGATAACCACTTGCCTGTGTTTTTTTAAAGCAGCTTCATGGAAACAGTGCACAGTTCACTGATGTCTATGAACTGAAGGAAGATATCGGGGTGGGCTCCTACTCCGTTTGCAAGAGATGTATCCACATAGCTACAAACATGGAGTTTGCTGTGAAGGTACTGCAATAAACTCCACTCCGACATTCTGAAAATATTGTCTAGTAGATTTGAAAATGTATATTTGTGAATTTTCCAGTTATTGTGGCTGTTTATGTGTTGATAAGTTACAATCTTGAAGGCTGAAAATATTGTACAATGAAGAGAACACCTGAAATAAAGTGAGATTCACAAGGGTGGAACTGGGCTGCAGGGAATTAGTGATGCTCCAGTGCATTTCCTTGTTCAGTGGAGCAGGATAGGCTGCATTAATGATGGAATTTTAACAAGGATAGAGCAAGAAATGAATAAATGGGATGTGAAGCTGGAAGATGAATTACTCAGGATTAGTAAGAAGTAATGAACTCTGGAATTTTTTTTTCTGTTGTTGAAACGAGACTATAAATAACAAAAAATGTCTTTATTTAATAGACTTTGTTTATGCAAGTTGTTTTTCCTGTATTATTTTGCAGATAATTGATAAAAGCAAGAGGGATCCCTCAGAAGAAATCGAGATTCTCATGCGTTATGGGCAACATCCAAATATTATTACTTTAAAGGATGTATGTACCTCTTTCTCTGCTACCTCTTATTAGACAGTGCTCAAAAAATAAATGCAGATGCAGGCAGTTTATTGGGATTCATTAAATTTCTTTTGCATAGTAAAATCTGTTGGGAGAGCAGTACATAATAGTAGAGGGAGTGTTTCAAATTACAACGCTGTCGTGATACTAATTTTTTCTAAAGGCTTTTTAACAAACTTGAGGTGAGAAATGATGTAAAGGTTAGAAATGCCTTATTTCTTCTTGTTTCAAATGAGCAGCCAGTGTGCTGGTAACCTGAGGAAGCAGGGGCCTGCATGTTGTCCTGTCTATGCCAGAATGGCCCGTGGAAGGGAACAGCAGTCGGGAGTGTAGGGCTGCTCTCCTCTTCCAACAGCAGTTCTTCCCCTGAAAAATTTAACTCAGTGATGAATTAACAACCTGAATTGAGAGTGATGAATTAACAGCTTGAGTCATGAACTCCCAGGATGGCACACGAGCTGCCTTGCACTCCCTGCCTTGGCAGTCCCTGCTGTTTGTGCTGCCCGTTCCTGGGGGAGGAGGGGATTTATGGGGATGTGTAACTACAGATGTTGCCTTTGAATAGATCTGAGTGTGTTTTGTGTGAGCGCGCCGTTAAACCTCTCCCCAGGTGTACGATGATGGCAGATTCATCTACCTGGTCACGGAGCTGATGAAGGGGGGGGAGCTGCTGGACCGGATCCTGAGGCAGAAATTCTTCTCGGAGCGGGAGGCCAGCGCTGTGCTCTTCACCATCGCCAAGACTGTGGACTACCTGCACTGCCAGGGAGTGAGTGAGCCCTTCCACCCCACAGCCCTGTCACAGCTCTGAAATTACCAGTCCCTTTCCCTGGGTGCTTTGCTTGGCTGGTTTTCATGCTACAAGGTTTTGTATTGTATCACAAAGGTGAATAATAGAAACAGGGTATCCTGTTATCCTGGCAAAACCTTTACACTTCATGAAATGGCAGATTTTTGTCCTGTTCTCCTTGTTGCCAAGTGGGGATGTTGGTTCCAGTTGCATTATGAGCCAGGAGGTTTTTATTATACTACTTGAACCAGAATTTTTGGGTACTTTAAAGTTATGTAATTGTTTAAAATTCTCATAAGTATATTCATCTAGAGAACAGCTTTTATAAATTGTAAATTACAAACAAATGTACTTGCTCCTCCTAAACGATGGCTTTTCAAATGTCTTTGTTTAAAGGTGGTGCACCGAGACCTTAAACCCAGTAATATTTTATATACTGATGATTCAAACAATGCTGATTCCATCAGGATTTGTGATTTTGGATTTGCAAAACAACTTCGAGGAGAAAATGGACTACTTCTAACTCCCTGCTACACTGCAAACTTTGTGGCGCCAGAGGTATTTCAAGCTGCTCTCTGTTTTCATTATGCTGTTTTTCGTGCATCAAATGCTTAAACTTTTCAGCAAGGCTTGGAAACAAACCTCAACAATTCTGCTACTTTTCTTTAAATATAACCACACATGCTTTTTAAACACTGGTGCGTGTGTTTATTATAAACCTGCTTTAAAAACAGCCGAGTCCACCCTCAAAAATAAGATGTGAGCCTGTTGAAAATCTTAAAGAGATGATCTGGGAACAGGAAATGTTGTTGGTATTTACTGCAACCTGTATATTAGAAAATCAATACTCAGATCTCTGACATGATCCAGGGATGGTCTTTCCCTTCCTTAGGCCGGGGTGTTGGTTTGGGGTATTTTATTTAATATATGGCAAGTCTTTAACACTCTTTGTTTCATAGGTTCTCATGAGACAGGGATATGATGCTGCTTGTGACATATGGAGCTTGGGAGTTCTCCTTTACACAATGTTGGCAGGGTGAGAATATTTCTGAGCTGTTTTGTTTACCTAAAATCCCAGAATGTTGCCTGAATCCCTGCTTCCATAGAAATGGTGAGGCACTGCCTCATGGAATGACACAGACACTCAGGTGGGACAGGCAGCTCTGAGTCAAAGCCGAATAAAGCAGGCTTATCTCACAAGTGGATTCAGGGCTTCTCTTCCCATAGTGCAGGACTTGGGGGTGCCAAAGACTTCCCCCAGTTTCCAGGAGGGAATTGAGTCTGGGAAAACAAGTGGTGGGTTTATTTTTACCCTCCAGCCTTTCATCCTCCCACGCCATCCCCTTTACTCATCTTGTGTCTCCTGCCCCTGCTGCATTCCTGGCCCTGTAGAACACTCTGGGTTGTGATCTCCAGTTTCCTAAACATCCAGACTTGATGAAGCTCTAGGAAGCATCTAGTGGCCAAATGAGAGATGCTTGCTGAATTCTGCTCTAACAGCAAAAGAGAAGGTTTTTAGCCTTATGGCTACATCCTGTATGTTGGAAATTACTCTCTTGATAAATCAGTACTTCTCGTGGAATATTAGAAATATTTATAGTATTTAATAGTGTGTATATATTCTGTGATATGTGTCTGCTGGCAGTGGGATATTGACTCAGATTCATGAGATTTTACCAATTTCTTGCAGTTTTTGTCTCTAACATGGTGTTTTTGTTGGTTTTTTTCTTTGAACAGCTATACGCCATTTGCCAATGGTCCGAATGATACTCCTGAGGAGATCCTAGTACGGATAGGCAGTGGAAAATTCTCTCTAAGTGGAGGCAACTGGGACACTGTTTCAGATGCAGCAAAGGTGTAAATGTGTTTTGGTTTTCTATTTTTGTAGAATTCCAATGAACCCTGCTGAACTTTATCAAGTAGACTGCTCTATAAGTGTAGTTTGTTATTATTATCTGCAGACTGTATTGAAGGGAAGGATATCTGCTCCAACATTCTTATTTAAAGACTCCTGTAATCAAAATGGATTCCCTGGGATGGTGCTGACCCACTCTGTGGGTATCTTAATCACCAGTGTTACCTTTTAAAAAGATCAGCATTAGTATTAAATATTAATATTTAAATATTTTTCTTGATCCTTTGGAACTGCACTATTTGTTCATTTCAGTAGGAGTGATTCAGAATGCTTGTTGGCTGCTGCTGTCTTAGCACAAGAAATTCACTTCTGTGTATTTAAGAATGCTTCACATTTTGTACCTAAAACAAAGGGAACATTCTGTCAGCTTGCTCATATTTTGGTTTTATTTCAAACTGTTGCTGTCTCTGTTCTGTGCCCTTCCCACCCACCTCTCCGTTGGACCAACGTTGTAATTAATTAGTAGCGTATTGCTAATGCTTCTGACAGGCAAAAACAAGTGTCCATTGCTGCTGGCTTTATTCTTTATGTGGCTTCTTGAAGGAAAAATTCATTGCTGGTGTCTCACTGTCTCTGAATTCAGTTGTAGTAAGGAGTCAGCAGAGCCCAAAGGGCAGAATGAAAAGGAGAGAGAGATTTGCAAATAATATCTTTCCTCCATAAAATCTGCCTGCTACATTTTAATAGGATTTCTAGTCTTTTAAAGATTACATTCATAATAAACATGAAAGGCACAACAGTGAGTTCCTTTGCAATCAAGGCTGGCTCTGTTGCACTGCTCCAATAGTACAACACATTGTTCTCAGCCTTCTGCAGTGTCAGGGCACAGAATGATCCCGTTTGTCTGCTGATCTCTGTGTGTTTGCATTGTGTTAATCCCTCCACATCGGGTGCTTCTCTCACTGCTGCCATCCCTGATGCTCTAAAGGCCACCTAAGATGATGATTTGGACTGAGCAATCCGTGTGTTTCCCTTCCCTGCAGGACTTGTTGTCACACATGCTGCACGTGGATCCCCACCAGCGGTACACGGCCGAGCAGGTGCTGAAGCATTCCTGGATCGCCTGTAGGGACCAGCTGCCTCATTATCAGCTCAACAGGCAAGATGCCCCACATCTAGTAAAGGTAAACCCACCTGGGGTGCTGCTTGAGCTGGGGGCTGTGCAAGGAGTTGAGTTGGTTTAGAGCTACAGACAGAACTCTCATTTTTTCTCTTTGTTTTTTGTAGTACCAACACATTTAAGTTACATAGTGAGACAAATTCATGGAATCATGGAATGGTTTGGCTTGGGAGGCACCTTAAAGCTGGGCCGTCCACCCCCTGCCCTGGACACTTTCCACTATCCCAGGGTGCTCCAAGCCCCATCCAGCCTGGTCTGGGACACTTGCAGGGATCCAGGGACAGCCACAGCTTCTCTGGGCACCCTGTGCCAGGGCCTCAGCACCCTCACAGGAAGGAATTCCTTCCCAATATCCCACCTAACCCTGCCCTCTGGCAGTAGGAAACCATTCCCCTTGTCCTGGCACTACATACTCTTGTACAAAGTCCCTCTCCAAATTATTGAGAAATAATTCTTTTTAACCTCTGTGCAGAGGAAGAGATTTTTCTGGGTGTTTTCTTTAAGGTAATTCTTGAGTTGTCTCCTAAGTCAGGATCTGAATAACCACTGAAGTGGCTGTATTTGAGAAATTGGTGCTAATCTGGCTTGAAAGATACAAATCCTGACCTGCATTAACAGGTGATTCCTACATCTGAGGTATACAAAAGAAATACAGACGAAAAAAAAAGAGATGCTAGACACCCATGCTTAGACATTGGAAGGATTCAACAACAGGTGTTTTTTTCCCAGCAAACTTTAGAGAATTGACATGACCTGGCATAAGTCTTGTTTGGTTTTAATGGAGTTAATTGAGTACTTAATGTTTAATTGCTTTGTTTTCTGATTAAAACTTCTATATATATGAATTATTATTATGTATTTCCTTTTTCCCTAGGGAGCCATGGCTGCTACATATTCTGCACTGAATCACAAGACATTTCAGCCAGTGCTGGAGCCTGTGGCAGCCTCCAGTTTAGCTCAGCGACGGAGCATGAAAAAGCTCACATCCACAGACTTATAGATCCACTGGGACACCTGAGCAGACACAAGCAAGGGGGAAACCCAACGAGTGGCTCTATGTTGCCTGACCTGTGATCAAAAGGCATCTATGGTTTCCTGCTACACTACTTGAATTCTGTAAAAGTCCTTTTTTTAAAAAGAAAAAAAAAAATCCACAGGTTCATACTGTGTTTGTTTTACAGGCCGTATCTGTTAAGTTAATTTAAACATCAGGTACACCATACTGAACTTCTCTACACTGTCCTTTGAGATCTGTTGCAAATATTCTTTCACATTCTGTATAGTTTTGCTGGGTTCAGTTAAAAAACAAAAATGGTTTAGGGGACCGTTGCCAATGACCAAGTTGTACATAAAGTGTCAGTGTGAGTTTTCTTTGCTCCACACCTTTAGACCCTGCTGTGAAGGGCAAATTCTTCATTTTCTGATTGGGCACTTCACTGATGCAACTCAATTCCTTTACCATGTTCATGGACACATGACTATTATGCAGAGTTGAGCAATGTGATGTGCCAGTGTTAACTCATCACTGTTGATTTGGAAGGTCTGTGTTTGCATGGTGCCAGTAACTGAGGAGTTTCTGTGGAAATACAAAACCAAAGGGATGTGCAAGATCCTGCACTTCAATGTGATCACTCGTGACCCAAAAGTAATGCTGGTTATGGGCTCTAACAGGAAAATGAACATTTCTAGTTATTACCACAAATTGTGTCCTGCACTGAGCTGGAGAAAGTGAAACTGTCAAAATTCAGGCTCTCAGAAACATTGGTACCACTTCAAGACAACATCATGCAGCTCAATCCTTTGTTATTTATATTTCCCATCCATTAGCACAACTACTGTGTTATTTTCCTCAGCAGTCTTTCCGCTGAATACACCCAATATTAGGTTTGTTTGGCATGTGAGACAAACTGACACTTTATTATAACCAACTTGGCACTTGGGTTTTATTTTTTATTTATTTGATTTTTTAATAGAACGTTGCTTCTCTCTGACTCTCTTGCCGCATGTACAAATATTACAGAACAGAACTGCAAAATTCTCTTTGCCTAACTGTAGGGGTAGCTGGGGAAAATAAATAAGCCTTGCTGTGTGCCCAGATAAGGGAATTCTGACCAAGAAATTTCACAGTTATGGACAAATTCCTGTGCCAGCATCCTGTGGCCAGCACTCACTGACCCTCTCTGTCTGGTGTTAGGACTTCAGCTGTTCCTAAATGCTGGGATGGAGAGGAAATTCCTTTCAGGGCCAGAATTATCTTGGGGTTTCCTGACTCAAAACCAATGCTAGCTGCTGGTAGTTCATTCAAAAGTTGTATACACTGAGCAGTTAAGAGTGACATAGCAGGATGGTCTTCAATATTAAATATACTAGTGACACTAGGCTGTGAAGTGACCAAAAGTCAAACACAGTTCAGACCCATTTGTCATCACTGAATTTTCAATTGCGAGACCCCAGGGCTGACAGAAATCAGTGTCTTGAGACAGGAAAAAAACTTCAGGAGAATTCTGGCCCAAGCACCAGGAGTGGTGGTGGTAACTCAGATCTCACAGGAGGTGTTGGCTGGTTTTTGCTTGTACCTGTGAAGGGCTTGGTGGTGTTGGAAGTACTTTTAGATAAGCTGCTTTCTTCTGTTGTGGTGGGGAAGATGGATATTATCTGGCCAAATAGTTAGGTATGAATATATGTAGATTTGAGACTTAATGATATAGCAAACGTAGGTGTGCTCTTTGTATCACACAGAACATCCCCCAGATGGAATTCCTTGAGTGTTTGATAGATATTGGAAGCTTTAGGGGCCATTTGTGCCTAGTTTTGAGGTGCCTGTTTGAAATGCTTGAAAGCTTATCAAAGAACACAACTGCTTCCTGGAAAGCTCCTTGTTTAGTACAAAACCTGCCCCTTCTGCAGCTGGTTCATCCCCCTTTTCCTTACTAAAGCCCTTTGCCAGCAAGAATGCCTGGAAACCTCTTGTCTACGCTCTGTCAGGGTCATTTTAATGTAAATTTAAAGATGACTGCCAGAAGAATTTGAATTTACTAAAAAAAAACAAAGGCAAAAATGGTGGAAATGAAACCCCCTGAGCCAGGTCAAGGTATAATGTGGGTTGAAATGTAGTCCCAAAAGCTGTGTTGGGGATAAGAGGTAATGCAAGGCCTGGAACACAATTGAAAATGTCAAACTGGAATTGTCTTCAGCTTTCCTGTAAGGCAGCAGCTGGTCTTTAATGGCTTTACCCATGAATCATTTAACAGTGTTTCTTTGGTATTTTCTTTTAGCTTGCTTAGAAGCACCACAGTATAAGCACCTTAAAAGCATTTTGCACAAGAGCAGTTGGAAGCAGCTGAAGGGACTCAAGTTGTTCTTGATGTGCTGCACAAAGGTGGTGAGAGGAAAAGAACACAAACAAGGTGGATGTTCTGATTCATTACAGAGTATTTAAAACATCTCCTGTAAAGTTATCCCTGTTTTATATCACTCCTGGCCTTCAGTGCAAGTGGGACTCCAGGGGTTAAAGCAAAGTTTCTGTGACTGCAACATTGCAAAGTTGTCTTATCACGGGGAAAACATACGGATATGTTATATCTGACAGGCCAGTGTACCCTGGTATGCCAATTGTAATCCTTGATTTGGGGGGGAATGTTCCCTTGCTCTGACTATTTCAGCATATCAGTCTTGGAAATATTTGGGATATGCAGGAACACGGAAGAGTTCACTTGCAGTTTACTTTTACTGTATTTAATGATCATCTTTGTGAGGCTCCTTTGGGAATTTCTTGCCTGTTTCTCATCCCTTTCTTTCCCAACTTAGGTTTTGATACCTAAAAGTAGCATGGTCTGCTCATGAGCTGTCGGTTAAAGGTTTGAGATGGAAGAGCAGGTAATGGGAACGTGCTCTGGCTGCAGTGAAAGGTTGGTGGAAATCGTTTCATATCATCTGGGCACAGTTCAAGTTTACAAACTGGTGATGTTCTTACTGCCTTACTGACATAGAAAAAAAAGTCAAATTTTCACAAAGGCTCATAATTACACAGAAATAGGCATTCAGACTAAAGGGAATTCCACGGAACTAAATCCTAAATGATAGAATATTTTGGCTGTGGCTTCCTGCCAGAAAAGCTCCTGCTCTGGTGTTTGGTGATGATCGTTATCAGTAAGTTCCAGCTCTGGTGCACACAGAAAGCAGATTCCCACTGGAGCAGGCTCAGGACCTGTTTTGCTGTTTTTTCACCCCAGGGTTATCTCAGTTTCTTCCTTCAGTTATCGTTTGGATAAAAAGTGAGCGACTCTGTCGTATTCCTGTTCTATAGCCAAAAACTGCAGTGGCACCATGGTGAGCCTGTGGTGGGGGTACAGTGCCCTTCCTGAGAGCTTTGCCTGGCTGGGTCCAGTCAAGCCCCTGATCTGTGGCTTGTGTGGCCTCAGTGTTGTGTGTTTTGCTTCTTTTTCCTGTTGTGCTCAAAATTAGTGAATTCCCCTTGCCCACGGCAGGAGCCTGAGGTGCAGGGGGCTGAGCCTGCTGTTCATTTGAGGCCTCTGTTGTTTGAATGTTCTTGCAGCCAGAGAAGGCATCCAAAACCTCACCCAAGTCAGTCATGTTGAGCTTGAATTCTGTCTTCCATGTTTAATTCCTTTTCCAAAGCCGATCTTCATCTGTCCAATAGTTAAAATAACATCAAACTTCAGAACTTCAGCAGTTGGGAGTTCCTTGCAATGTACTTAGAGACTGGTCTGTAGAGCTGAGTTAAATGAATTACACAAGGTTATAATCTCCTGGTTTGTGTCAGTGAAATTAGGCTAAAACATAAATGCAAACACAGGGTTTTATGTATTTCTGTAGCACTTATATCACTCCTATCCAGTCCTATCCAGAACTAAAAGTTTGCAAATATTTGTGGGAGGGGAGGGAGGAGCAGGTTTTTCTGTCTTCAGGTTTCCAGAAAGCTTCTGAAGCTGTGATCATAAGAGTCCTTATGTATCCTATAGGAGCTCTATAAGGTTAAAACCATAAAATTCTCCTTAAAGTTTGTTCCAAAGCTCTCTTAGGTGTGCACTGAGAGCTGTTGGTAACACCCCTGCACTTCATTCCTACCACACCAGCCTTCTGCATCAACCGTCCCTGCTCCAGTTATTTTTTAAATACTTGCTCCTCCAAATTCTGCTGTTCCCTGGGAATAGAAGAATGGATACGAATTTGAAAAACCCCACCCTTAATGTGTAGCTGAAGCTGATTGAGTATTGTAATAATTTGCGTAATTAGAAAGTCCCCCACAAAATCATCTTAGCACCTGGTTTTCTTGAGATTTTTCCTATGTAATGAAAGCAAACTTTCTCTGAAAGCTTTAAAAAAACCTTAATTATATCACTTAATTACTAATTTTTGGGCAATAGCTTATTACCAATAGTGAGTTTGAATAACCTTGAATCCTGTTGTGGGGTTTTTCACACGAGGACTGGGGATGCTGGAGGTGGATCTGCTTTGCAGGACCAAGTGTTCAGGTTTGGGTGTTTTGCATTAGGCTTTTGAGCAATGTTTGCTAATTAATTAATTAATTGCATTGTCATAATGTCCCAAGCACTTTGGCATCTTGCACTGATGCTCTGGTTAGAGCTGAAACTCTCCTGGCACGTGGCTAAATCTCCATAAAGGGCATTAATTGAGAACAGTGTGCAATGAATTCCATGCTCTCTGAGGTACTTCAAAGATGAAACTCTACACAAGGTCCCCGTTATCAGATATTGTAACTGTCATTTCTTTCTCTTAAGCATATTGTGGATTTTGTATCATACTGTATTTATTTCATTTAATTTTAAAAGAAATGTTTTCTTTAAAGCTCTGTATATATTGACATTAAAGTTTGCATTGTACTGCGTTCTCCTCTTCTTGCAAGGCTGGGTCTGGCAGCGCAGTGGTGTTTTCTTGGCACTGCTGCCTTCAATCACAACACACCGAAGACAACCTCAAACTTGTATTTATTTTGTCAAACTCCTTGAATAATCATAAAGGTACAGTTTTAATTAGTTGGCAGTTCCTTGAGTACCACAATAAAAGGGTTGTAAATTCGTAACATTTGGTAATTGACAGAAATCCATCACTTCTGCTTTGGAAGTTCATGTGCTCCTGTTTTTCAAATGGATATAAAAAACAATGAGCAAACATTCCTAAATTAAATATATGTGAATTATTTCATAAACCTTGCCAAAAATCTCACATACATCAGGAGCTATTTATAAATTTATATTCAGTCAAGTGTTTCATGGCACACTTGCAGTAAAACAGACATTCAGTGGCAGGATTGATGTGTTACCTCAGGGTGGGATCATCGACCTCTGTGGTTTTTAGGTACCTATTAAATTTGACTCCATATATGAAGAGGAAATAATTTTCCTGCAAAGATCTGGTCCTTTGAAAAGAGACACTTGCAGTGCAAGTTACCGGAATGACATAAACTGGGTTTAAAATCCTCCTGAGGTATTTGATAAATGCTGGTGCTGTCGGGATTCAAAATGGTTTACAGATACTTTATTTTTGTTGAATGCACAGAAAGGTTTTCCCACCTTTGCCTCAGGTCCATCTCCCAGGTGCTGTTTGCTCACACAAGACACTGCTTTTACCAGCACTGTGGTGGCAGAAGAGCGGGGAACTGAAGCCATAGAGGAGGCAGCAGGTACAAAAGTTTCCAAAATGGTGATGATTCACTTGATTTTACTCAAGATAGGCAGGAAAAATAATCAAATTGGACAAAAACATTACTCTAAAGTAATTTTTAGAAGCCCTGAGTCTCAGGTGTTGAAATCTGCAGGCTTGGTGAAGGTGTTGCTGGTGGGAGACAAGGCATGGATTAAAAGCCAACCTTACTGAATGTTTTGAGAACCAAGTATAGGGATGAGCCAAGTGTTAAAAAAGGGACTCCAGAATGTTCCTTAATCGCATCCTGCTCTTTGTTTTCCTGCAAATTTTGGTTCTCAGGAGCTGTTTTCCCCATGATTCATCTCTGAAGCTTTATGACTGTAAGAGGCACCTTCCCACGTCTCTTTTGTGTTTTTATGGGGTGCAAAATGTTTTAAGGGAAAGATGTTCCCACCTTTGCTTGCCCCAGCAGTAGCAGGAAGAGGGAGCAGGTGTCTGCTGGCAATTTTGCCAAAAGACAGATTTAACTATTTATTTTAACTTTCATTTAACAATTTCCCTCCAGAATCTCTGGGGAACTTCTCTCAGAGGCTGGGGCTTCTCATGGGCCTTTTGAAAGACACAGAAAGCTCTTGGCAGAGGTGAGGGCAGTTCTGCAGTCCCTTAAGGCACTGTTTGGTCAGGGGCTCCCTTGCAGCTCCCTCCCCTTGGGGTTGTTTGCAATTCCTTGACTCTCCAGAGCTGTTTTGGGGCCTGCTCTTTGATTTTTGGCATCCACAGTGTTGTACCCCAGAGCAATCCTGTGCCAGGCTGTGTTTAAACAAGCAGTGTAATGCCCTAATGCTGGCTGATTGTACAAACTCCTTTATTCCTGAGCCAGGTGCATTTCGGGCTCTTGTGGCCCTTGGCATCCAGATTGTGTCCTGGTCTCTCTGGGGATGGCTGGGCTGCACAGTTACAAAGGGATGGATACCTCTTAGTTAAAGGGGTTTTATTGCTTATAAAGGGTTTGGTGGGGGAACTACAGTATCATTTTGATGGACTTGTGCCTGTCCCATCCCTGGAAGTGTCCAAGGCCAGGTTGGATGGGGCTGGGAGCAACCTGGGAGAGGGGAAGGTGTCCCTGCCCATGGCAGGGGGTGGAAGGAAATGGGCTTTAAGGTCCCTTCCCATTTTATTGAATCTCAGTTTTTTTCTATGATAACTGCAGTTTTGGAGTGCTGCTACAGGCCCTGTGCATCCCTAACCTGGCACCTGGCTGTGCTGAAAGCCTTGTTTGGAGGTCTTGGCAACTAAACTGAAAGTAAATCACATGGCAAGGCATTAGAAGCAGGTATTGTGTCATCGTCCGCTTGTTTGGGGCTGAATTCAGTCATTCCATGGATAAGAAAATAGTGAGGAGCAGGGTGGGGAACAGGGTGGGGAAGAGGGGTGCAATTCCACATTGCTGTTCTCTGGGGGAACTGGTACCGTGTGGTTACAGGGTCACAGTGACCCCAAAACCGCTGGGGATTCGGTGCCCGGCTCGGGATGCCGGCGCTGCTGTGCCGGTCCCGGTGCTCGCTGGCTCGGCCCGGGCTGTCCTGGGGGGTGTACGGGTCCCGTGCCCGCGCTCCCGGCGCTGGCCGTGCTGGTATTCCCGGAGCTGGCTGTGCCCGGACTCCGGTGTTGGCCGTGCCGGTATTCCCGGTGTTTCCCGTGTCGGTATTCCCGGTGTTTCCCGTGCCGGTATTCCCGGCGTTGGCCGTGCCGGTATTCCTGGTGTTTCCCGTGCCCGTTCTCCCGGCGCTGGCCGTGCCCGCCCTCCCGGTGTTTCCCGTGCCCGCTCTCNAGTCCCTTAAGGCACTGTTTGGTCAGGGGCTCCCTTGCAGCTCCCTCCCCTTGGGGTTGTTTGCAATTCCTTGACTCTCCAGAGCTGTTTTGGGGCCTGCTCTTTGATTTTTGGCATCCACAGTGTTGTACCCCAGAGCAATCCTGTGCCAGGCTGTGTTTAAACAAGCAGTGTAATGCCCTAATGCTGGCTGATTGTACAAACTCCTTTATTCCTGAGCCAGGTGCATTTCGGGCTCTTGTGGCCCTTGGCATCCAGATTGTGTCCTGGTCTCTCTGGGGATGGCTGGGCTGCACAGTTACAAAGGGATGGATACCTCTTAGTTAAAGGGGTTTTATTGCTTATAAAGGGTTTGGTGGGGGAACTACAGTATCATTTTGATGGACTTGTGCCTGTCCCATCCCTGGAAGTGTCCAAGGCCAGGTTGGATGGGGCTGGGAGCAACCTGGGAGAGGGGAAGGTGTCCCTGCCCATGGCAGGGGGTGGAAGGAAATGGGCTTTAAGGTCCCTTCCCATTTTATTGAATCTCAGTTTTTTTCTATGATAACTGCAGTTTTGGAGTGCTGCTACAGGCCCTGTGCATCCCTAACCTGGCACCTGGCTGTGCTGAAAGCCTTGTTTGGAGGTCTTGGCAACTAAACTGAAAGTAAATCACATGGCAAGGCATTAGAAGCAGGTATTGTGTCATCGTCCGCTTGTTTGGGGCTGAATTCAGTCATTCCATGGATAAGAAAATAGTGAGGAGCAGGGTGGGGAACAGGGTGGGGAAGAGGGGTGCAATTCCACATTGCTGTTCTCTGGGGGAACTGGTACCGTGTGGTTACAGGGTCACAGTGACCCCAAAACCGCTGGGGATTCGGTGCCCGGCTCGGGATGCCGGCGCTGCTGTGCCGGTCCCGGTGCTCGCTGGCTCGGCCCGGGCTGTCCTGGGGGGTGTACGGGTCCCGTGCCCGCGCTCCCGGCGCTGGCCGTGCTGGTATTCCCGGAGCTGGCTGTGCCCGGACTCCGGTGTTGGCCGTGCCGGTATTCCCGGTGTTTCCCGTGTCGGTATTCCCGGTGTTTCCCGTGCCGGTATTCCCGGCGTTGGCCGTGCCGGTATTCCTGGTGTTTCCCGTGCCCGTTCTCCCGGCGCTGGCCGTGCCCGCCCTCCCGGTGTTTCCCGTGCCCGCTCTCCCGGCGCTGGCCGTGCCCGCCCTCCCGGTGTTTCCCGTGCCCGCTCTCCCGGCGCTGGCCGTGCCCGCCCTCCCGGTGTTTCCCGTGCCCGCTCTCCCGGCGCTGGCCGTGCCCGCCCTCCCGGTGTTTCCCGTGCCCGCTCTCCCGGCGCTGGCCGTGCCCGCCCTCCCGGTGTTTCCCGTGCCCGCTCTCCCGGCGCTGGCCGTGCCCGCCCTCCCGGTGTTTCCCGTGCCCGCTCTCCCGGCGCTGGCCGTGCCCGCCCTCCCGGTGTTTCCCGTGCCCGCTCTCCCGGCGCTGGCCGTGCCCTCCCCGGGCGGCTCCCGGCGAGCCGCGGTTCCCCCGGCGCAGCCGCTGCGCTCCCCGCAGCACCCAGGAGATGGAGGCAGCGCCCCGCGAGCGGCTCCCGAGCCTTCCCGCCGGGACTGATCCCGCCTGGAACCCTCCAGGGGTCAGCGCTGCTGAAGGGTGTACAGCCAGGAGCTGGAGTTCAGTTGCGCTACTGGAATTCGTTCGTGTTTTGTTATTTTATTTATTTATTTCTCCTTCTTGAGAACATCTTGTTCTCCTGGTTCTCTTGTTTTCCTGCCTATGGGATGTGGTTGTGTGATCCCTTCATGTCCGTATCCCAAAGAATTTACTGGAACAGCTTCATATCTGCTGCTCAGTAAGCAGATCCTGCTACTCTTGGCTGAAGGGCAGAGAAGCAGCGCCCGCAGGACCAGCCTCGGAGCATCTCCCTGACCACAGAGGTCACGCCTGGGCAAGGATTTCCCAACACTGGGAAAGGAGGAGGAGCAAGAATCGTGAAATCATGGATTATCGTGAATTGGGAGGGACCCCTAAGGGATCACTAAGTCCAACTCCTATCCCTGCGCAGACACCTCACAATCCCACCCTGTCCCTGGGAGTGCTGTCCAAACTCTCCTGGAGCTCTGGCAGGGTTTGGGCTGGGAGCATTCCCTGGGGGGCTGTTCCATCCAGGAGGAGGAAGCGCGGCAGGGCCAGGAGAGCACGCGGACCCTCATGGACACCCGGCATGGAAATGTCTGGGCAGTGCTGGGATGTGGAACTTCCCTCTTGCAATTCTTCCTCTGCTCTTCCTGAGCAGCTGGAATTGGTGCAGCCAAGCACCAAAACTTCTGATTTGGTAACAGCAGCACCAGGCAAATCTGGAAGTTTCTGATCTAAAGCAAAAACCTCAAAATGCAGATTTTTGAGGTAAATAGAAATATTTTGGATCCAAGTAGAGACTGGGTGTATGTTTTTAGTGATTTTTCAAAGCTGTTAAACCCTAAGAAAGGTGATTTAAACACCTGTATGCTTGTAAACAGAACTTTGTACATGTTTACTGTTTTCATTATGAAATTTATTGCAATTTAAAATGCTCTGATACTCCAGAGTATTCCAGGGTTCAACATCTGGAGTAAACTGCATGATAGAAAAACTCTCATTAAATTCTGATAGTAAGACAACAACTTAGAAATAAAAATTATTTAAAATCTTGCTTTGCCAGGTTAGAAAATCCCATTATGATCATGCTGAAGGTGTTCCTGCTCATGGCAGGGGCTTGGACTCAATGGGTTTTAAAGATCCCTTCCAACCCAAAAGAAGGGATTTCCTTGTGCTGCTCAGGCTCCTGGTGCAGAGGAGGGAGCAGAAAATGAACCTCAAGTTAATTAACAGCTCCAGCTGCTACTTCCCCCTGCACCAGCCCAGGAAGAGTGGGCTTGCTCGTTCCCTATGCCCCATGGAAAATGATCCAGCTCTGAAATAGCTGAAAGAATTAATTTGAATGAGCTGGCAGTGCTTGTCAGGGAGGGAATAAGGGCAGATTTGAGGAAATTAGTAACGTAACACAAAGTTCCCGGCAAACTCCTGGCAAAGGCAATGTAAACTTGGTTTCAAATTACTTATTGCAAATAAACATTTGAAATGCTACAGGCCAAATTAATATTTCAGAATTCTTCACTATTTATTACTGTGCTTAATTTTCTTACTTAAATATAATTTGGGCCTACGGCTGTTAAGAATTTAATTTTTGAGGTACTTTAATGAATTATAAAGCATGTTTTAAACAGAAATGAATAGCTAATAAATGCCAAAAGTGATTAATTTTCTGAAATGTGTGAAGGCCTTTGTATTTAATTAAAAAAAAATGCCCTAAATTGTTGGAAAGTGAAGAGAAAGAAAATACAAAGTGGATCAACTGAAGTCTGGAATAATTTACTAAATCACAAATAGTTTTCCCTTTGCTGTGGCCTTATGTTCTTCCATGGGTCTCCAATCCATTTTTTGTGTCCTTTAGACAAGGTGGTGACAAAGACATGCCCTGAAGACACCTTGCTCTGAACCCCAACTCCCTGGATGAGCAGCACTTAACCCTGTTTAAAAATTGATATATCCAAACGTTCCCCGGGATAATACAACATCAAAGCTACGTGTTTTTATAAGCCCATGATTTTCTGATTGTTTTACATATTGGGGTTTCTTTAAGTGAAAATGAAATTGTGAGAATGCGGTTTTCGTACTTTAGGTGAGCTTTTAATATAAATTTTGAATCGGGGGCTTGTGCGATGCGTAAAATTACAGGAGGTGGGATTTATGTGCACAGCTCCCTGCACGCTGGGGTGGCAATACCTGCCGTTAATTTTTTGTGGCCTGAAACCGAGCTTGATTTAGATGCTTTCATCGCAAGGGAAGAGACATTTTCTAAAATCAGCCCAGTGGTAATTGTTTGGAGTTGAGAGTGAACTCACTGAAATTCCCCATGAATCAATTGTGTGCTGCCAATGATTTATGCCCCAGCGCAAGCCTCCAAACGTCCTTACAAATTATCCGGGGCTAAGAAGGGGATGATTTGCTGCCAGTGACACTGTGGAGGCTGTTCAGCAGAAGTGTTTTCCAGCAGCTCCCGTTGTAGGAAGCTCCTGCTCAGCAGTGGGGTCAATGAAACAGAAATTCCTTCCAGATTTTCCTTTTTTTTTGAGAGCACACAAATGTACAAACATCCGAGCATCTCTTCAACAAGGAGTAACCTCTGAGCAGGGCTGGGTTTACACCTCACAGCCACTGTTCCTCCTCAGCAGAAGACACAAAACCTTGGAGAACCAGCAAGGTGAGATGTGACCTGGGTGTCCCTGCTGCCTGACAAAGGTGGGAGATCATGAGGAGAGAAACATTATTGGGGATGCAGGGATAAAAGGCCATATGGAATTCAGTAACTGGAGGAAACTAGAAAGGGAAATTTAAAACAAAACCAAAGAAATTCTTAAAGGCTTAGGGGATAAAGTTATAAAAGCATCATCAGGAAAGAAACACTAGAAAAATCTCTACCTGTGAAATTTTTGCATTTCTTGGCAAGTTTCTTTACCCTGCTGCATTTCTCCCTTATTTTTCAAGCTAGGATTTATAGAAAACTGATTAAGTCCTATTTTTTTTCCTCTGGGCTTTGAAATTTCCTAAATTCTCTTTACTTTGAAATTATTTTTCTTCAGAGCCTTTTGAATGCTGGAATCGATTTCTGTTTCTTTTCTTATTAATGAAACCATTCATCCAAGAAAACTTTGGAGAAGAGAGATCTAATTTACAGCCCTACCCCAGTGAAAAGAAATCAGGTGAACAATCAGCTGGACTATCCAAAGGATTATTACTATTGCAACGTAAGCTATTTAAGAAAATATCTATGGGGAAATATCTGGAAATGTAATAACTTAATATCAGGAAAACAAAGCAAGTTACTGAATATAACATAAAGATGGAGAATGGAGCAGAGACAGATGCTGGCATGTCTGTTTTAGGCAGGCAGAAAGTTTTTGTGTTGCAACAGTTTAGGGCTGCAGGTGGCCAGGATGGCACTGAGGTTGCTGGTTTATTGGGAAAAAGCTCTTTCTTTAGTTTTTGGATGCTGTGGGACTCGCATGTGACGTGCTGTAAGGCCAGGGGGTGATTGATCCCAGAGGTGATGCTGAGTTGTGTTTGCCATGGCAAGTGCTGAGCTTCTGTCTGAACTAAGGCTGACACTTAAACAGAAAAATTCTCTTCACTTGGAATATTTCAGATGTCAGAATATCAAGGATCCTGCTCACTCTTTGTTAGTACAATCCCTTATCCTTTAGAAAGGTTCAGGTTTCCATCGGGGCTGTTTTGTAGGGATGTCAGGAACTGTGTAAGCACATCATAGCTGACCCAAGGGTTGGTTTAATTAGTTATTGCCTTTAACCAGCATTTTCATCCCCCCCATTTAATTAGCTCTGCCAAAAATGGCTTCTCTTTCTGGCTAATCTTGGAGGAGGGACATGAAGCTGAATCCATGAGTTCATTTCAGGGTGGAGGAGGAGCTGGATGCAGCCCCAGAGAGAGTGAGAGCTGGCTCCAGGCACGCTCAGTTTTTGCCAGTTATGGAGGCAGCCACAGGTTGGAAGGGCAGGACTGTGCGTGGAATTTGGGCAGCTGGGGGAATTTTGGAGTCTCTTCACTGTGGATCAGTGAGGGATGCTGGCAGAAGTGCTTGTTTTAGGATCGTGTGACACCGCATCGATCTCTGCTCGCTTAATCTGCACCTTCCCACCCAGCCCGGCGGAGGGAACGGAGCCAGCGGGATGAAGGAAGACTGCCTGTTGTAGGGATGTCAGGAAAACCTGCTCCCTGCCCACTGCCAGCCTGTGCAGAGCAATTATTCATGCTGGAGACCCAATGCTAGGAGACATGGGCTCGGGCAGAGGGAATGTCTAGGACTGGTAGGACGAGATCATTGTGCTGCAAGTTGAATGAAAGGCGTTTTTTTTTCATAACAAAGATAAGACAGGCAGTGAAAGACACTTTTTTCCACGAAGGAAGAAGGCGTTATCCTGCTTAAATGATTTAGACAGACTTTATTTTCTTGGAAAGCCATGAGTCTCTTCATGGATCATTGTCTCCAGGCTGAGCTGCTCAGTGAGACCTTTCGTCTACGGAAAAGAGACCCAAAGGGAGTGAAGGGAGCCCGTGACCTTCCACCACTGCAAGTCAGGAGCCATAGAAATGTTTGTCAGCTTTGAAAGGAAATGGTTGCACTCAAGATCCTTTCCTTGGAAAAATCCCTCAATCTGGAGCCACAATGAGGCGCGATTTTAGCACAGATCTGCCAGGACACATGGGTTCCTTTTTCCTCTCAAATAGAATATGAAAGTCAGCTGGGGTGTCTGAGCTTTTGGGATATTACAAGGAAAATACTCAATCTTCTTATTTTTAATTCAGGCGAGGTGAGCTCTGTGTGTAATTGGTTTTCTGGAAGCAAAACAAATATGCTTTTAATTCTGGGAGAAAGACAGGGTGAAAAATCCTCCATGTGAGAACTTGGCTTGGGGGCCTCTCCTCTGCGCAGCAAAACTTCTCTGCAGAGAGAAATGCCCAGGTCCCAACTCAACCAAAACACGTGGCCACCGGCCCCAAAGGCACTTCTGCACTAATGGAGGTGAAATCTGGGCTGATCTGCACCATCGCTTGCTCTGGGTGAGATGGAACTCTGGGGTTAATGCAAATGTAAGTATCTCTTAGTTTACTTCTGGTAGTTTGTGATCCCACACTGGTCAAAACCAAATTCTGCCTCCTTGAGCTGGGAATTATCCTTTTCTGCTTCTGCCCCCTTCCTTCCCTGTTCTTGACACGTATAAAAGTTGATTGAACTGTGGACTGACATTGTGTGGAGTTTGTATTTTCAGTAAACGGAATTCCCGCTTGTCACTTGTAACACTCAATAATTCCTGGTTTGTCATTAAAAAAAAAGTTGCTTTGTTTTGTTTTTAATTCCTATAAAGCAAGACAGCATCTCAACCCCACCACTGTGGTTGGTGACCTGCCCATGGCAGGGGGTTGGAACTTGACGATGTTTCAGGTTCCTTCCAACCCTTCCCAATGGTGTTAAAATGTCAAGATTAACCTGCAAAGTTCATTTCTCCTTATCACAGCAGTACAGATAACAGACAAGGTGAGAAGATAGATGATTTAAGGCTGGTCTTCAGGTTTCTGCCCATTAATTTGCTGTTTATTGATGGGGTTGAAGCAGAGGGGCGTTGGTTGGGCTCGTTCTCGCCCTGGCGCGGTGCTGAACCTCCACTGCCGTCGGGCAAACCCAGCAGGGCTCTGGGGCTCACTGGATTTCTGTGTGAGGCTGCATCCAGGGAAAACCCTGAACAGCTGCCCATGGGATGCCTGAGAAATGTCTTTTTTAAGAAAATCTGTATGAAAATGGAGGGCATACACTGCTCTGTGGAGTTTCTTTTCTGTGGGGGATAAAAGGATTTTTTCCTGTTTGGAAATGGTTATGCCTGGTTCCAAATTGCCTGGTTTGGTAAGAACATCTTTTACTCATGGGAATGATCCATAATGTGAATTCCTCCTAAATCATCACTCTGATACTAATAGATTGGCAAATAATGACTCAAAACCTGTGCGGTGATTCTTGACCCCTGTGTAAGGCAAAATTCGGAGGAAAATGCGGAGCCATCGCCCAGTTGTTTGAAATCAGGCTGTGGTGTGACCGGAGTGAGGGTTCTCCTCAAGGCAGTCAGAGCAGGATGAGTGTTACAAGGCACTGGAAAAGAAGCTGACTCTAAACTTTGTCATGTTCAGCACTTTTGTGTAAGAAGGCTCAGAATTCTGCAGAGAAAGCAGCCACAGGCTTTTGTTGCAAACTCAAACAATGATGTTCTTTTCACTGCTGGGTGTTATTTAAACCATATTTACCTACTTAAGATATTAAAATTAATCACTGATGTTTACATCAGAAAATTTTCCATAATACCTT
Source organism: Gymnorhina tibicen (assembly GCA_013399875.1). Taxonomy (NCBI): domain Eukaryota; kingdom Metazoa; phylum Chordata; class Aves; order Passeriformes; family Artamidae; genus Gymnorhina; species Gymnorhina tibicen. Next base: position 762,564 of record VXAZ01008536.1, on the reverse strand, counting down.
TGGTTTCTTCCCAATTGTTTTTTTTCTGGAGTTTGTTTTTCAAAGGCTGCGCGAGGCTTTGAGGCTCCGAAGAGCTCAGGGGAGCTGGAGGGTCTCCTTCCTTCCAAGCCTTGCTGCTGCTTTGGGTTCCCCCTCCATAAATCTCCACCCCGTGGAAAACTGGGATGTCTCCTTCTGGGAGAATGGCTCCTGCAAAGAGTTTTGTGTTTGGCTGAGGAGGCTCCTTCTTCCAAGCAGCAATTTCCTTCCTTGCTTGTCTCTTGTTTATGAGGAAAACATAAAATCCCTTTCTGCACTTAAACTCATTCTGGTGATGCTCTAAATTCTATGCTTAAGGATGCATTTAATTAAAGATCGACTATGGCATAAAGTGGAGGTTAATTAAATACCAATCAATTCCTGTATAAAACACATATAAAGGGCTTTGACTCAGGCAGTAAAAGGACCTCCAGGAGGAGGTTCCCCTCTTGCTCACTGTGCAGCTGGAGAGTGGCTTCCCACACTCTTTTCCTTGCTGTGTTTGCCATTCAGGATATTGAAGTCCTACAGAAAAGCTGTTTTTAAGGAAACAAAGCCGTGGTCTGACCCACTCCTGCTGTTCAGAAGAGATTTCACAGGGACTTTTCCATCACCGCTTTGTTACGGTGATGTTGGTGCAATTAGACAAAACTCTCACTGATGAAAGAATAACTTTATTTTTGTTCTCCCAAAAATTTTTGAGGAGGTCCTTTATAGGGGCATCAAATGAATCCAGAGAATCCAAAGTTAAGAAAACAAGGTGACTTTTCATGGAACAAGTTGTTAAGCTGGAAGTGCCTTATTGCAGGATATTGTGTGTGCTGAAATTTAGGTGAGCTCTGGGGAGGAGAGAAGTTTTGGAGGGTCTGGAAGAGGAGTCCAACATGGGAGAAGCCTCATGTGATTTTAATTTTTTTTCCCCTGTTCTGTGTTCCCATGAGTGAACATTTTGGGTCTCAGTGGGACCAGAGAGAAATCTGGAGTTTGTGCTTCTGCACTGGTGGCCTTTAAGGTGAGGTCAAATGGACAGACTTGAAATAAGAGGCCTAAAAGTTTACACTGCATCAAGAACAGAGTTTAGTCTCTCTTCTCACTAGACCTAGTTCTTTAGGAGACTCTAAAAGAATGACTTTAACATGCTCCCTGTCCTCCACACTCTGTCGTGTTTCAGCAACATTAAATGGTGAAAGGCAAGGTTATCCTGCTTCAGAATAGGGCTTTCTTTAAATAATTTTAAAATCATTGATTTTACCGTGGTTTAGTACTTTTTTGTTGGACAGTCTCATGTTTAAAGTACCAAAACGAAACATATCGCTTTAGTCAGGAGCAAAATAATATAATTTGGAAATATTTTCATTCTTAAATGCTCAGTTCCATTAAAAATATTATTGCTCTTTTATTTCTCATAAATCCCCTGGAACCTAAGCTTTTCTCACTGGGTCTTTTAGAGATTTCCACCTCCTTCAGAAATCTGCTTTACATGGCTGCAGTGATGTTCTTCCAAGGAGCGCAAGGCACTTGGTCAGCACGGCAGGGCCTCTCCAAAGTACTTTTTCAGCCCTGCAAAAGGAGAAAAGTGAACTCAAAGCCTGTGAAGAAGCAGCCTGGGATCCAGCAGCCCCTGCCATGCGAGGTACAGGTTGCAGAAATGAAGTTGGGAGTTAATTGTTCTTGCTGCTGAAGGGCCCAGGTTAGTTGCTGTCATTACACTAATTTTTGCACCATCTCAGTGACCTTCATATCATATTAACAGTTTTATATTATGTTAGCAAATTGCTCTGCCAGAGCTGCAAGTCTGATTGCATTCTGAAGGTCATTAATATGATATGAAAATATTATTGTATTCTCTCCTTTCATATTTTATTAGTGATATGGAAAGCAATAAAGGAGCTGATTTTTGCTGGGAGGTTCCCCAGGGAAAGATGCTCTACAGCAGTGGTGTCCCACATTGGCTCCTAATCCAATCTCAATGGGAAGTTCAATTTCCTCATCATTAATTATTTAGCTGTATTTAACTGCTGTAAATTCTCAGATTAATTTTTTTAACTGTTGAGTTTGATGACCTCCAAAGACATTGGTATTAACCAGTGCAATATGAAATACAGTTGCTTCATGCAAATGGAACCCACTCTTCCACGAGGATTTGTGTGGAGGCATAATAATGGCAAATTTAATTTTTCTGCTACAAGAGGGAAGGCTTATTTTATTACTACCTTTGGTGCAATTCAGAATTGCAGCGTGGAGGAGGAAGGTGGTGGCAGCTGGGACATTCCCTGAGGGTAAGCCTGGCACTGGAGCTGTCCCCAGGACACTGCCAGTGGTCACCAGGCCAGGGAAAGCTGCTGTAACCCCCACGGCTCAGCCTGTGCCCCAAAAATTTAATTTATCAAACAACGCGGAGTGAGAAAGTCCTGACACGTGTGAGCAATGGGTAAAACTGGTCAGGCACCAACCAGAGCCAAGGGTGAGGGCAGAAACCTTTGAGCAGGTTTCAGCTGTTATTTAAGAACAATGACCTCTGGACTTGCAGAAAAGTGGGTTAGAAACTTTAAAGAGACTTTAATAGAAAAGAAAGATCATTGCTTGCAGAGACAAATGATTTTTGAGGCAACAGTGCTGTTTTAGAGTGATTTTAGCCAGAAGGATGACTTTGGTAAGCAGCAAGTTCAGTGTGCTTTAATGCTTTAAGAGCCTTTAACTCACCCTTAAAATGACGTCTAACAGGAGCTTATCAAATGTTACCCACAACAACGCTGAATTATGATATCACAGCACCCAAATGTTGGGGTTAAACATGATTTTGCCAAGCAGAATGTTTTACTGTTTGAATTTGTGCCTTTTCCCTGCCGCAGTGTGAGGCTGCTCCGCGTTCATCGGCCTCAGCCACGCGATGGCTCCGACAAGGAGCGCCTCAGATCCCGGGAAAACGCTTCCAGAGTGGGTTTGTCATCGCCTTATGGGTGCTCGGGGCTGGCAGCAAAGTTAGTCTGGAGGTTCCCACAGCCTGGGGAACATCCCAGAGGATTCCTGCGCAGCACAGAAGAGAAGGATGCTGTTATTCCATGGAAAGCGGCGCCGAGGGAAGGGTGCGAGCGGCGTGCAGTGCTCGAGAGGGGCTGCAGATGGCGATGCTCCACCGAGGGCCGGGGCGATGCTCCCGCGGCGCTGCCAGCCCAGACACGGCACCTGAACACGGCACCGACCCTGAACACGGCACCGACCCTGAACACGGCACCGACCCTGTGCCCGGCACCGATCCTGAACACGGCTTCGACCCTGTGCCCAGCACTGTTGCTGTGCCCGGCCCCGACCCTGCACGTACAGCACAGGTCCTGCACCCCAAAACTGCCCTGTACCCCAGCACTGACCCTGCACCCAGCACTGCTGAGCATCTCAGCTCCGATTCTGTACCTCAGCACTGATCCTGAACACCTTCTCCATCCTGTACCTCCCTGCACCCCAACACGCTGAACCCCGACACAGACCTGCACCCCACCCTGCCCCGGCTGCTCGCACAGGGCTCTGCTCCTCGTGGCTTGTCCAGAGACACGGACAAGCTGTGGCCCCCCACGCTGTGCTGTGGCCAATCCCATCTACCCCTGCCCTCTGGCAGTGGGAAGCCATTCCCCTTGTCCTGCCACACCAGCCCTCCTCCAGCTCTCCTGGAGCCCCTGTAGGCTCTGGAAGGGGCTCTGAGGTGTCCTTGGAGCCTTCTCTTCTCCAAGTGAACACCCCCAGCTCTCCCAGCCTGGCTCCAGAGCAGAGGGGCTCCAGCCCTCGGAGCAGTTCCGTGGTCTCTGCTGCATCCTTTATATTGGGGTCCCCAGGGCTGGAGGCAGCTCTGCAGGCGGGGGCTCACCCGAGCGGGGCAGAATCCCCTCCCTGACCCGCTGCCCCCGCTGGGGATGAGCCCAGGCCGTGGTTGGCACTCGTGTAACTCCATGCCCCCTGACTGTCACTGCCGGTGCCACCGTGGTGCTGCTGCTTCCCTTCTGGTCGTGTCCTCACCTGTGCAGGGCAGGAGCTGCCCCAGAGCCACCACCAGGGCATCAGCAGGTCACGTCTGCACAGGGCGTGTCCAGGGCACCGTCTGGCCTTAAAGACAGGGCTGTAAAACTCCAGGAGAACTGAGGACAAAGCAGGCAAAGCCACGCTGAGCCCCAGTAGGAATTTTATTGACAATAATAAAATTCTTTGGTGTCTCTTACAGGAGAGAGGAGCGTGTCAAGTGTGATGCTGCTTAACGTCGTCTGAGACAACAGTGTGAGAGTACTGAAGGTAAGACCCTGTGGACTGAGCCGTATTTCATCACAAATAGAGCCCTTTAACCAACAAACTTGTTCTGGGAAGGTTTCCAACTCTGACAATCTCTGGCGTTGTGGGGTGGTGGGATCTCTCATGCTAGGAGCATCAAAGGAGTCTCTGGAGATGCTTTAACAGAGGACAGGAGCCTGGGAGGGAGACTTCAAAATCCTGGCAAGGGTACAAATAAAATACACTTTGGTCTTAAATTAATGTAAAATTTTATGAAACTGTCTCTCGGAGATTATTCCCAATGTGGAGTTAAAAAACAAACAAGCAAACAAAAAGCAACAACAACAAAAAAAATCCCTGGCTGGTGTCCACAAAGAACAAGTGCTGTGGTTTCTAACCTCTGCACGACATTATCCTCCAGGAACTGCCTCTTCGGGAAGATTCCACATCGCCAGGCTTTATCTGCATCCTCTGCTTAAAAAAAAAGGAGACATCCTAGGTCTCTGAAAAAAAGAGAATTTGTCCTTTGACCTAAACACTGATTTATGCAAAGGCTTTCCCTGGCAAGTCCTGCACGCGCCCTGCCCGGGCTGTGTCCCCTCTCTGGACATCGTGGGGCTCCATCGACTCCAGGCTCATCCTGAATAGCCAAGCTCCCCATCCGGGGCCTCCCTGTGGCTGGAGAGCTGGGATGGGATGTGTCCATCCTGGGAAGCAAACAAGAAATACAAAGCAAGAGGAGAAAAAAAAAGCAAAACAGAAAAAACCCAAGCAAATAGAGCTTGAGAAGAGAAGGAATTAAAAGAAAAGATAATAATAATAATATTAATGACAAATTTTAATTAATAAGTGGCTAATTAATTTTCTAAGCACCATAAAATTGCCATAGCAGCCTAATTGCTTTGCTAGTCTTGCCACCAGGCAGGGAGGAGATGAAGAGTTCTAATCCCCTGGATTTCGACGTGGGAGGTGGTGATGAAGGGGACACGCCGGGGTCTGCAGGGGCAGTGCCACCACTCGGGGACCTGGCCCGTTCCCCACGAGGTGCCACTGTCACCTGAGCAGCTGCCACCAGGAGGGGCAGGGCTGGGGCAGCTCCGTGGCTCCGGGATCGGGTGGGGCGGCGGCTCTGACCCCGACGGGGATACAAGGACCACACCAGGGACACGGGGACCACAAGCGGCTTGCAAATGAAATTCCAGTTTGCCATGATTCTGGAAGAAGCGTGAAGATGCCATGGGATTACTGCAGCTGCTTTCATCCTCTTTTTCAAACCTTCTTACCCTTTTGAAAATATTTTTTGACTTAACGCCAGCACAGATTATTGGGTTTATGCTTCTGTAACAACAACATACTTACAGGAAATTACTTATAGGAACTCACTTATAGGAACCGGGGCTGTGGAGATACCATTCTCCAAAGCCACAGGAGCTCCTCTTGATGCTCTTCTGAAGAGTCCACAATACCTCTGACTCCTGGGATTTGTTTCTCTGGGCTGCCTGGTGCAGGTGTGCACAGTCCAGCCACCTCCTGTCTGGGGCACTATTCTGGGGACATCATGGTCACATTTGAAGTAGTCATTCAATGAGACGGGGTTTTTTCCTGGGCTGTTTTTGCCATCAGCTCCGTGATGAGCAATTTGGATTTATCTGCACTGACCTCTCTCATGCGCTGGGTGTGTTTTTAGGAATGAGTCCTTCCTTTTCCTAAAGGTGGTAATCAAGGAAACCACATCATCAGTTGCCATAACCTTATTGCTAAATGAGATTTCATCTCATCCCATAATTTCTGTAGAAAAAAGCAATGTCTGGTTGGGGGCTCTGGGTTCTGTGGGGTACAGCACAGATTCTATTATTTCACACAATTTGTGCTGCTGACTCTTCTGTCTTTGCACACTTATCTTCCTTCCATTCCTAACAAACTTGTTTTTTCAGCACTTCTTTGTCATAAGGATGACGAGGATTAACTAAATGCATGTAAACATAACCATAAAAAGGGGGGAAATTACACTGCATGAGCAAACCTGATACTCTTCCCAGTTCATTAGAATTTAATGAAGAAATACTCAGTGCCCAACAGGGGAATCCTAATTCATTATGTCTTTTGAATTCTCATTAAGCATATGCATGGTGACTACTGGAAACCTGCACCCTTTCAGCTCTGCTGTCCATTACCCTGACTAATAAATAGTCATTATACTTAAATACTGATTGAGCAGTCTCAAGGAAGTTTTATTCCTGTAATTAATTTTCCCTGGTTAACTCCTGATGATTTTCCAGTGCTTCTGGTGGTGGCTGAATCAAAATCCTTGCACAGGTGAGGTCGGAGAGAAGCTGCTCCAAAAGTGGTTTGAGGATGGAGAAGAGGATGGATCACACCAAAACCTCCCCACACCTCACAGGGCCCCATTCTCTCCACCTTGAGGACGTCGCTTTAGGCTTGAGAGGCTCTGCTGCGTTTTTATAGGGGAAAAGCCTTTTATCCATTTAAATCCCTGGAAGTGTCCAAGACCAGGTTGGACAGGGCTTGGAACAACCAACCTGGCATAGCGGAAGGTGTCCCTGCCCATGGCAGGGGGTGGCACTGGATGAGCTTGAAGGTCCTTCCAAGCCAAACCAACCCGGGATTTTAAATGGTGTTAACTGGTTTGGGCCCAGTTGATGATGAATGTTGAATGATGATGAATGCTGGCTGAAGTTTTCCCAGAGCTAATGCTTTGCACACTTTTCCACACTCTTGGGTGAAAGCTTTCAAAGGAAGGCTGTGTCAGGGAACATGGAATTACTAAATCCTCCCGACTTCTTATGTAGCTTAAGGCAATGTTTGAAAACTGTTTAATCACTTGGAGCTGTATTTTACTCCATAAGTGGCAAAGGGGTTGTTCATTCCTGTATTTCTTCCCAGTTATTAATACTTTTTGTCTTCTACCTTTATTACTAGAGCTGGCTGATAGCTCTGGAACAAGGAATCTCTGGGGTGCTGGAGCCAGGAAATGGCTGGTTCTATCACAGCTGCTTTCCAGGGGACTTTCTTCTGCTGCTCCCTGCAGCTCAGCTTTGGGAGTGTGTGAGGAACGTACGGGAGGCTCTTGTTTGTCAGGTGCCCCCCAAAATCCCCAGCTCGTGATGTAACTGCCAGAAAGGGTTCACTGGTGTAGGACAGGGCCGGGGCCCAGGGCTGGGGCAGAGCTTTCTCTGGGTGGGAATTGGGATCCGTGTTGACTGAGGTGGTTCAGGGAAAGGCAGCTGACAAACTTGAAATCGAAGTCAGAGTGGTGATAAACGACTCATCCAGGAGCTACAACTCCCCTGAAAGGTGGGATGAGCCATTCCTGGTGCTCCTGGCCCCTGGAGGAGCGAGGGGAGAGGAGAGGAACACTCGTGTTGCTGTTTACAGAGCTCGGGCTGCCTGTGTGCCGTGGGGTGGTGCTTGGCGTTGGATCAAAGCGGATCCTGAAAGGAGCACAGCGGGAGAGACAGACCCGGCTGCTGCAGCGGAGGGTTCCAAGCAGGCGGGGACGTGGGAGCTGGGGGCCCTCCAGGGACAGGAGTGTGGGCAGGAGGGGACAGGAGGATCTTGGCTCCCCCTGAGTCTGCTACAGCTCCTTCCGTGTTCATCCATGGAGTTATACCTTGTATTAGACCTTAGAGCCCTCCCAGTGCCTGAAGGGGCTCCAGGAGAGCTGGGGAGGGACTTTAGACAAGGGATGGAGGGACAGGACACAGGGAATGGCTTCCCACTGCCAGAGGGCAGGGATAGGTGGGATATTTGGGAGAAATGTTGGTCTTGTCCTTTGCAGGATAACTTTAAGTCATTCTATGTTTTCACAGTAGTGAGAGGTCTGTCAAACAAAGGGCTCTTCAGTGCATGTGAAAATCACCCGTGTCTCCGACCTGAAATCAATGGGATTAATTAGGAAGTGGATCCAAATCAGACTGGAGTTAATGGGTGTGTTTGGACCAACCTCAGTGGCTTTCCCAAAGCTTCCCAGCAGCCCTGCAGAGATTCAGGTGAGTTCCCTGGTGGTGATAGAGCTTGTGCCCACACATTCCTCTTGCTGTCCAGTTATTTCTCATGGGAAGGGTGACCAGCCCTGGCACAGTTGCCCAGGGCAGGGGAGGAGTCCCCATCCCCAGAGGGATTCAAAAGCCCTGTGGATGTGGCACTTGGGGACACGGTCACTGGTGGCCTGGGCAGTGCAGGGTTATTGACTTGACTGGATGATCTTAGAGGGCTTTTCCAACCTAAACAATCCTGTGATTCCATGTTGTATTGGGCTCAGTTTCCTTCACCACTCTAAATGATATCCACTTTCCCAAGGCATGTGAATTCTTAGATTTTTATTGCTTTATATTAGATTTTATTTTGCTTATAAACATGTAAGTGAACATAGTAAATCTGTATATAAAAATAAACCATATTTGTTGGTGTCTTCTAACCTATGGACTGTTCTTGCCATGCCCAAGGAGCCCAGGCTCCCTCTCACTCTCCCAGGCTTTAGGAATCAGTCATTATTTGTGTCACTGCAATGACAAATCACACTATAATGAGGTTTTATCCTTTTAAAACAAAATAACTTTTATTAATCCCTTGATTTAATAATTGAAGCCTTGACTCTTCAAGGGGGGGCAGGTGTTTGTTGTGATTAATAGGACACACTCCCTGCATATCACAGAACTTTACTAAATCTCAGTAATGGTGTGGGGGTCAGTGTCACTGTTATTATAGAAATGATAATTATATCTTTGGGAAGCTGTCAGAAAAGTATCTTTTCTAGGAGTCAGAGCAGTGTAAACAGACTGTACAGGCAGGCACTACCCTTTCCATCAATAGGTAAACAATCTTTGTTAAGCTCATCTTGATAGTCTTATTTTGTTGCCACATTTTAATTACTCATCCTGTCTGTTTATATTCCGCTGCGTTTTGCTGAAGATACAAGCTTTAAAAATCATTGGTATTTAGGAAAATCCAAAGCTGGGGTGATGCATGCTCAGGTGCTAATTTATTTACATCAATTAATTTCAGGCCCCTGATGTAAACCAATTAGTATTCAACACTTAATGGAGTCATTATCTGTCAGATTAGCTTTTAGAAATGCTTGTCACTGCTACAGGACCAGGCAGCAGAACTTTGCTAATAAAACTAGCAGAATTAATGGAGTGAACAGCATAGATAATGACTTAATGTGGAACATACAGTATAGAAAAGAGACTGAACAACTGTCTTCAAGAAATTAAGATATCATTGAGCCAGCTACTTTATTCCAAAACTGAGCTCAGATGGGCTCCTTGGAAACATCAGAGTGTCTCGCTAAGCCTTTGCAAAGTTTATTTCATAAGAAATAACTTCCACCCTTTGTGCCCTCACATACTCCAGCCCAGCTCGGTGTGGCACACAAAGAAAGCTTCCTGCTGTACCTCCCTGCTGCCACTCGAGGCTGTTCCTTCCCAGGGACTGGGAATTACTGGGAGCATCCAGGTTACGGAGCTGCGCCTGTGGGTGTCACCTGCGACTTCCCCAGGTGAGACCTCCTCACTGACCACCTGCAGGGCTGTGGGGCACTGCAAGATGAGTTATATTCCATCAGCAGCATTTGCCCATTGTTTTGTTCTTCCAGGTTAAATTTCCATTTTTTTTTGTGCTTTGCAATTTCCTGTGTGCACTTGGTGGTCAGTCTGGTGTTTCTGTGCCTCGGGGACAGATGACACCTGTGCTAAAGTCATCCCTGCATGGAGGGAAATCACAGAGCTTAATTCCTATTTAAGCTTCAAAAAAAAAAAAGCAAATATATCTTAAAATATCATAATGGTGTGTTTGCACAGCAGTTCCTGTGATTTGTGCTTCACTGGGAACTGTGGCCCTGACCTGCAGATGAGTCTGGCAATGCTGATCTCACTGCAGGGACAGTCCTGCACCTTCACCCTCTCTCGTGCCCTGTTTCAGGGATTAGGGGCTGTTTGAGAGCCATGGGGTCATCAATATGTTCATAATGGCAAGAGGAATTCCTCTCCATAATCATATCTGTGACTGCATTTGAAGAAAAGTCACTGCAAGAGACTTAGCCACTGTGATGATGTTCATGTTCAGGTGCTCTTTTCCTTGTCACAACACCAAAACTTGAACTCTGCCGCAAAATAAGACAGAATAAAGCTCTTACTGTGTTATTTACTATTCTTAGTACAAATTGTGATGTCCTGCCAGCTCTGTGCTGCGCACTTGAGCTCTCGTTCTTGCTGGGTAACCAGAGCAGCTCTTACAGTTTTAGGTTATGCACCTCTTAGGTAACGCTGTGAGAGAGTTGTCTTCAACCTCAGGGATAACTTCACACATTCTTAAAGTCTTCCTTCTTTAAATAACTGCATTAACTCCCTGTATATCTCCCCTATCCTTACAGAGATGTTCAACACTGATGGCCATTTATGCCTAGTTTACAATTTTATTGGGTTTTGCACTGATTGTGGTTGTTGTCCTTGATAGTTTTTCACCTTTCCAGAGGGACTCAGTTTATGGCACAAAATCAACATTCACGTTTGATTTTCAGCATGGCAAGTGGCTGCTGAGAGTGACAGGGTGAGAAATGGGTGCGTGTGCTCCTCCCGCCGGGAAAACCGTCTTGTTTCAGCTCCACTGCCCAAGAATCCTCTCACCTTGCCCAGCCCCTAAGGCTTCTTTCCAGGAGTATCCCAAAGGAGGAGGGAGACCAGAAGGGACTCTCAGGGTGTACAGGAGGTTAGAGCACTGCCCTAACTTCCAGTATCGGAAAAAGCACTTGATGACAGACAGACACGAGGTATCCTGTCCCTGTCACGTCCATCCCCCATGGAACCACAAACATCTGCTGTCCCAACAGCCCCGTGACAGAGGTTTTGGAAATATCAGTGACAGAGAGTATTTGTGGATTTATTTTTCAGTAATCGCAGCAGAAAATCCTCATCTGTGTGATTTTCTCCCCCAGCTGTTTGCCTATGGGATCCCTGGAGTGGGAGAACTTGGACCATGAGGAAGGAGACGTTTGGAAGCAGCCTCAGGAAGGTACCAGTGGTGACAGAGGGACGTGTTCCATGTCTGGGTGAGCTGGGCATCACTCTGGAGGGGTGGAGGGCCAACAGCCAGAGCATCTCTGTCATCTTTGTGAGCGAGAGAAATGGATTTTATGAACTTCTGGCTCAGCTGAGCTTCATTTTAATATCTGTAAAGAAATTTCCACCTGGATTAACCCCCGCCGCACTCGGATTTCATTGTGAACATTTTTTACAGCTGTTCAGAGTTTTCTGCCATTGCAAAGAACAATTAATTTGGGTAACAATAATTCCTGGCTTCAAAGACTGTATCCATATGGCTATCAAGGCAGTTTGTAATTCCATAATTGAAATCATAGATGACTGCTACAGCATCCTCAAAGGGGCTGGGGTTTTTTTAATGTTCTTTGTTTTCCTACTACTTACCCTTTCTCGTCAACCTAAATATTTGCTGGTCTTACCTCAAAACTGGTGGTATGACCCTGCTGTGTCCTTTGTAGGGGCACAGTACGAGGTGTCACGATTCAGATGCTGCTTTATGGTCCTACCTGCTGGAGATGGCCCTTTGAAAGGAGAGGAAATTGCTGTTGGATAACATCACTCCCTCCACCACAGCTGGCGCTGGCTGGTGCAGATACGTGTTTACATTTTGCTTGGAAAATGTAAACACTAATTAAGCATTAATGTTAATGGGGCCTGGGCCCCCGGCTCTGCTGCTGGCACTGCCCTGGCTGCTGTCCATCTCACCCCGCTCACTATCTGTGTTTCCTGGCAGAAAATAAGGATAATTATTTATTCCTTTCCAAAGAGGGAGGGAAGGGACACCGGGGAGGGTCATGTAAGGACAAAATATTGTGTTACTGGGAATAAACCCAAATCCTATCAGCCTGAGAGAAAGGCAAGAGTGGGTCGTTATTCCAAGGTCCTCTGTGGAGGTGATCACTCAACATCCTCTATATTTCCTGTTCTCACTCCCTGCGTCCAAACTCAGGCAGTTTGCTGGGAAAAGCCTCTCCAGTTTGCCATAACACAGGGATAGGATGGATCAGCAGCGAGTGCAGGGGATGTGAAGCAGCATCCAGCCCTGCCGTGGTGCAGACAATCCACCTTTCAGTTCTAATTCTCTGTAAAAAAGACTTTCCTGTCCCCGTTCCCTCTTTATGCACCACTGTGGGATGAACTGGTCACCGAGGAGCTTCCACCACTGCCAGGTCCTGCCGTGGTTGTGGCCATGGCCGTTCCGGGTCTTTGATGGCAGATTTTCCATTTTCCCTTTGCTCGGCCCCGGCGAGAGCCAGCGGCGGCGCTTCTAATTAGGGAGGGTAATTTCTCCCAAACGGGTCCTCTCCCTTTGTGAGCCCGTGGGTTTGCCAAGAGAATAAAGCGCCCTGATTGTCCCCTCCTTTCAGCCCTTCCCCTGATGAGGAGTGTTGCTACACCTAATAAATTAAAGGACACAAAGTTAATGAATTTTTCATTTGAACTCACAGCTAGGTATGGATTAGCGAGGCTGACGTTGCTGAAGAGCTCAGAATTAGGAAGGGTCCTACAGGGACATTTTCCTCTTTGCTAAAATCTTTTCATTCACCTTTTCAAGCATTATCTTGCTCGGGAGAAAGAGTTCTTTTCACGCCGTATAGCCCGTGGGGTCTGCTTTTTTTTCCACATAAATGTGATCATTCATTTTGTTTGTCTAATGGATAAAAATAAAGGGCAGTGTGAGTGACATTCAGACAGCCTTTCTCCTCAAAGAGAAGGGATTCATAGGATCCTGAGCAGCACTCTGGAGCACACTGAGCATTCATAGTCCCAATTCCTTTAAATTCCAGTTGACACCAGCGGAAGGTTGGTTTTCCTTCCACTTCAGCAGGGCTGGGAGCTGCAGGCAGCTTGGCCATGTAAATAAAACTGCACTCACTTTACTTAAAAATTAGTTGTAAGTTAATGTCAAAGGATCTGTATGATTCAGAATTGTTTTCTGAATGTAAATTTCAAAGGATTGTAGCTGCTTTTAGTGCGCAAACTGATTTCTGCTTCCTGGAGCCAAACCTGCACATGCTCCATTCGGAGAGAAAATGTTGTTTGTTATCCCTGCGTTCCCTGCCCAAATTAAACCTTTTCCTGAGAACTTTGATTTGCCTTCACTTGCCTTTTGACACTCTGAAAGACTCATTGAAAGAGTGAATCAGGTTTTTGGTTAAAACCAGAAGCTGTTTGAGTGCACAAGAGGCTGGGGAGGGTGGTGGGACTGGGGTCGCTTTCCTCATGGATCCTCACTCTGGACCAACCCACTGAAACCTCATTCCCAGTGAGCTCTGGCTTTTCCACCCCCCCAAACTCGGGGCTGAATTAACTTAGAGATTATTTCTAATTGGTACAGAACCAAGTGGGATCTCTTGTGATGCTTCAAGACAGGATGGGGAGGAGGGACAGAAATTACTGCAAAAATTAAAAAAAAAGAAAAAGGTGGGGGGAAAACCCACAATAAACCCCACCAGGCTCTTGCAAAAGCCCTGTAGAGCCACTGGGAAAGGGGGAAGCTGGAGCTGCTGGGCAGCGGGATGGACAGGATTAGGATGCTCCCTGCAGCCACTGGCTGGGGAAACTTTTCCCAGCAATCTGTTTCTGCCTCTGGGCTTTCACCACCCTTCACTACTAAAGGTGGTTGTGGGTGTTTGCCATTAGAAGAGTGTTTGCCCAAATCCTCTTGTTGGGATCCCACTGTCTCAGTTTCACTGTTCAAACTGGAAATGACATTGTTATTCAATTTCTGCCAAAAACCTTTAAGTTTTCTTGCTGAATGCTTTTGTAATAACTGTGTGTTGTACCTAGAAATGCATTTCAGCAGCAGATTATCTTATGCAAAAAAGGTGCAAAGGCCTTTGGGAAGAACCTACTGCCCATTTCAAGCAGAAACACCCCATGCAGGAGAGATTTCCCCACTTCATAAATAATTTGGGATCAAAGATCCTGGCGCTGGGTTAGGCAAGGGTGAGCGTAAATCTGGCTTTAACTGAGATTCATGTTTCTATTAAAAAGTAATTGCAAAGAACAAATCCTGATTGTCTTAATAACTGATATTTATGTCCCTCAAGCAGCAGAACGGATCCATCACTTTATACACAGCTCTAAAAAAAGGATTAGCGCTGCTTGTATCCCTTTTTCCATTGCTGTTCCTACCCCTGTGCCCCCTATTCCCTTGTCTTGGATCCCCCAGACCCCACAGGTTACCTAGAATTCCCTTTCTTTACCTAGAAACCACTGTCACCTTTCAATTCAGGTAAGGAAGAGCCAGAAAATGATCCCAAGTAGGGAAAATTTTATTTCTGGTCTGAGAGACAAGCTTCAAAAACCCCAGCACGAGTGGTGATGAACAATTCCCGTGCCTGTGGACCCGCCTGTGTTTGCACCATCTGCCAGTGGGAGTATTTTGAAAACTTTTGGGGGTGGAGGAAGGTTGTTCTAGAGGGAAATAGTCCTCTAAGGATTTATTTTGTGCAAATCTCACTGTCAAACACTCCAGAAGCTGATGCCCTTGTTAGTGGTGTTTTAACCAAGGTCTCTCCTGCTTTAATGGCAAAGGAGAAGGTTCTCCAGCAGCTGCCAAGGGGGCACCTTGAAGGTGCAGAGCAAAGTGGCAGAAATTAATCAAAATTATTAGTGAAAACTAATTATAAATGATGTCTCAGAGATTCAGGTTTTTTTGCATACAGAATAGGTTTAGCATTTCCTTCTGTCTTCTTTCTTCCCCCAGTACAAGAAGAAAGTTATTGCGATCTGTTGATGGGCATCAGCACAGACTGGGAGTGATATTCCAATGACTGCTTCTCCAGTTAAATATTTCCAAGTGCTGCTCTTCCCTCTTTTTCAAGGATGACTACTCTTGCTGAGCATCTCTGTGGGTTGTTTTCTGATTTATTTTTTTTTAAGTGAATGTAACTTCTTGGATCAGAGAGAATTTCAGTGTATACATTTGCTTTGTGGCACTTCCTGATCTGTCCAGGCTGATTTGCAACTCAAACACTAAGAAAATACATTTATGCGAGTACTTTTTAATGGAACCAAAAGAGATTCCAGAGGAAATATTCGGAGACAGCCAATGCTTTTGCATCATAAATGTGCTGTGTTTCTTCCTATTTCCTCCATTCATTACCACACTCACAAACAATTCGTCGTTGAGAATTAATATTAATTCCATCTGCTTAATTGACAGAATTACCAGGGGGTGACGAGATCGGCTTCCCGGTATTAAATAATTTTTACCAATTTGTAGTGCTCAGCTTGCTGCTCTGCTGATTTCCCAGTTGCTCCCTGTCTCCTGCATCTCCAGGCAGACGCAGGGGGAATCAGGGAGGTTCGGAATCCACGGCTCGCCAGCCGGAGCGGGCGGAACAACGCCTTCTCCGGGAGAGCACCGAGCCTGTGCCTGATCATCCTGCCACGGGATCCTCCTGCTGCCGCTGGAACACCAGAGATTCCCACAATACATTGCTTGGGTACATCCCATGGTGTTCAGCACTGTTAAAGAACCACAATTTTTGTCTGATCGGGAGCTTTCCTGCTCAGCTCAACAGCGCTGCCGTGCACTCCTCATCACCTCCGTCCACACCGGTGTTTGCTGTGGGGTCACACTGCGTTAATATTTTCGTGTTCAAACATAGCACAAATTAGAGGTCAGCCTGAGTTTTTCTGTGCAAGAGCTCAGAGATACTCCCCGAAAAAATTTACAAAAAACCCCCTAATTTCTGTTCTAGAATGCAGACCAAATATTTGGCACATGGGACAGAGTGAAACAACTCCTACTTAAGGAGTTGTTAATTATTCAGTTAATTGAATTTGTAAAGGCTCTTTTCTTTTCTGTAACACAAGAACAGTTACTCCTAAAAGGACAATCAGTGATGATTTTACTGCACAGGTGGTTCTGGAGTGCAAAGACCTGTGTTAGCACCACAGATGTTCAGGAACTGCAGGAGCTCAATAACAGCCCCAAAAATTTACTGTCTGAACCCAGCACTGCCCTTATACACCAAAGCGCCCCCCACATTTCAGCCCACACCTAAATTAATGTTTCTTCCTCCTTTTTTATAGTTTTTCTCATTTCTACCCCCCCTAGGTTGTGCTGTGCCAAAGCACACCCAGCTGGGCACAGGGGAGGCTGAAACCCTCCCCTCTCCTGGTTGACCCTTTCTGGCTCTCCTGTTCCCATCCCTCTCATTCCCCTTTCCTCCTCCCTCAGTCTCGCAGAGCAGGAGGAACTTCCCTTGCCCAGGAGGACAACGGGAGCCCATCACTGCAGGGCTGGGATGTCACACAAGGAGCTGCCCCAGGGACACCTGGCCCTATTTGGGAATTTCAGTGTACTTCAACACAGGAGGTAAATGATGGACAAAGTCCAAGCGAGAGCATTGAATTCCTGTTTAAAAGGCTGTGAAACCTCGTGGAACTTTCTTTTTCAATTTTCTTTTCTTTCTTTTTTTAAAGTTTTTGGTTTCCATGAAGCATTTGGGATGTAAAGTTTGGGTTAACTGGTTTAACCATGCACCTTTTCTCACCTATCAGCCCAGTTCTTCTGTCCTCTTCTCCTGTGTCCAGGTATCTCAGTCCCTGCTGGGTACCACCTATTAGCTAACATTAAATCATGTATTTCTATTTATGTGATACTAATCCTAGCTTGGTGCCTACACTAGGTCCTTAATTCTTTGCAACTGGTAACATTTTATGTACATATATTTATTTTTTAATACTCTATTACAAAACAAATAAAAAAGGATGTTAGTGATAAAGCAGAAAATAAAATAAATATCAATGACATCATTATTTTTGATGTCTTGGCTTTACTTTTCATACACTTGTAATAACTGCCATTTTAATGACCTGTTATTTTCATTACCAGCTATCAGATCAGATATGATTTTGAAAAAACAGTGTAATTTTCCAGAGTAATTTGTTTGGGGTAATAGTAGGAAATAATACACTTAATGATTTTGCATATTTTATTTTCACAGCTCATCTTAAACAGGAGTTACCTCAAGCTCAGTCTTTGAGTAGCCCACAGGAGCCCAGGGCTGCTGCTGGTTTGGGAGGTTTTGTCTCCAGACTGAGCTTCTTCATCCTTCGGAGCTGACAGAAAGTTTCTTTTCCTTGCCAGGAAAAGTCAGTGTAAATCCAGCGATTTGTGGTGACAGCCAGAAGCTTCACAGTGGTGGGATGAGACCTTTGGGGCTGTTTGGATGTTTGTCCCTGCTCACGGGCACTCATTAATGTACCACGGGCATCGTAGGACACACAGTGAAATGAAGGGAAATTTCACACAGTGAAATGAAGCTGTGATGTATTTAGAACAGACAAAAAAATATGTGCAGCGTTTGATCGGGCTGCAAAGCCCACTGTGAGATGTGAGAGCCAAGCAAGGAGCTCGTGGTGGCTGAGCAGCCTCGTGGAGCAGGAGAGGTGTCCCAGCAGCACAGCTCTGTGCTGGCAGCCTCCAAAATGGTTCGTTTTTTGCATTTCAGCTTAAAGCCTCTGAGGACTGATGATAGACACGTCTGATCTCTGCTTGGGCTTCCCAATTTCTGCATCTGGTCAGTGCTGGGGTGCCTTTGGTTGGGTGATCTGCATGGTTGGTTGGGTCATTCAGGGCACGGTTCAGGCTCGTGATGTCACCTCTTCCTTCTTGGCTGTTCCACAGCAGGGAGTGAATATTGTGCTGGTTTTGTGCCCTCATTGCGAGCACTGCCCACGGAGCAGCACCTCAAACCAGCCTCGTGCTCTGCCATTTTCCCTTCTCGTTCCAGTGTTTGTTACGGGAACGAGGTATCATAATTTTAATGCCTGGTATGGCCTGTGAAAGACCATAAACATTTAATAGACCCATAAACACTGACTTTAACCTTTTCACTGTGCTGTAGCTGGACTGGCCCCGCTGCCTGTCGTCCCCCAGGTCACCACTGTGGACACGAGGGATCAAACAGCACCAATCCCAAAAAGGTCAGAGCAGCCCAGTTTATTATCCTCTCCCTTGGAATATATGAGGCGTTACAATTCCCACAGCGCGTTTTCCTGGCTTAGGTTGGGGTAAAAGGAAGAAATGGCACGGAATAAATCCCTTGGGAAGACAGTCGTGGTGATGGGGATGGAAACAGGCACCTGCTGAACTCATCCCTTTTAGCTGTCCTGTGCCCACAAGAAGTAGCAGCAGCTCAGGATGAGTGGTGGATGTGTTTTCTGTAGGAAATTAGGAAAAAAACCTCAAGTCTTTTCTGCTGAAAGAATTGTTTGGTATCCTTTCAATTGACATGCTTTATATTGGACAAACCAGCAAAAGTGTTTTATAGTCAAGGCTGAAGAATGCTACAGAGCAGGAAATGTTCACAGTGAGTTTGACACTTGGAGATCACCTGAAACGGGTGTGCAGCACAAGAAATGGGCATGAAGCAGGGCAGAGTTTAGTTTTTAACCTGGATTTAGGATGGAGGTGCTGAAAGGGGTGCTCTCTCTCACCAGACCGGGTTGGGATTGCTCCAGCACTGTTTCTGTCCAAGGAGTGGCATTCAGAGAGATTCCAGAGGGCTTGTTCCCTGGAAGGAAAAGTCCTGCACAGAGGGCTGAGGGCCAACACGGATGTGAGACGTGCAGGTGGCTGTGCCCTGAATACCCAGCCCCGTGGAGTCAGAGGCGGGAGCAGAGATCACAGGGAGGGGAGCCCAGGACCTTTCCCATTGTCTGTTGTTCTCATCTGCATCCCATCCTGGGATGGCTGGGAAGAACAGGGGCCACGATTTTCCCAGGTCCAGCTGAGACACCTCCAAGTGATGCTTCACCACAAAGGTTCTCCACCACAGAGAACTGTAAACTCAAAAAAAATCAGAGTTTGTAATTTTCTCGTGCACCATCCTGAAAAATCTTTGAACTTGGGCCTTGTACTTGAAAGCTAATCCTGTTATAAATATCTTACTATGCAACTGCATATTTTTCTGAGCAAACCACTGCCAGCCACATCACCATGTATTCATTTCTGCAGAGATCTTGTTACAAAGGCAGATTTTCTGAGGCTCTACTACAGCTTTACTACACTATGAAGAACATACGAGAGTAAACCCCACACCATTACATTTTCCATTAAAAACTCCTCATGGCTGAATAACTGGGAGTGTGTTACATCCTCTCTCTGCTGCAGCTGGGAGAAGTTTGGGCTGAGCGGGGCAGGATTTTGTGTTCATAAGGTGCTGTGTTGGGTTTGTGTAGCATTGCCTACAGAGATCTGCCCACTCTATTGAAAACAGGATTGTACAGAAGGATTCAACCCTGCAAAAGCTTTACATGGACAAATTCCCACTGCTGAATTGTTTCCTTTGTGAAGAATTTATATCAAAGATAATAAAGTTTTAAATCAATAGTCTGAACATATGCAGAGCTATAATCTTTGTAGATTTGGTAATCCCCCGTGACATTTACAGGACAGTTTCTGCAAACTCAGAATTCCAGAGCTGAATTAGCATTTCTGAGGTGTAGGAGATCCCCTGTGTCCATGTGATGTGTGTGGAGCAGCACAGAATCATAAACTCACGTCTGACAGTGTTTGTATTTAAGCGTTGGCAACTCCATTTCAAGATTTAGGGTGGAAAAAAAAGAGGCTGTGGCTGATTTTCCCTGTCTGGGAGCGTTTCCTGGCAGGATTTTGATTTTTTCCCTGTCTCCCCCAGCCATGTGGAGCCTTGGGAAGCCCGGCACAAGGCCAGCCCTGCTTTGCCCCCGTAACTCACAGAATTTGTGCTGCAGAGTCGGACCCCCAGCACCTGCTGGGCGCCTTTCAAGCTGCTTTAACTGGATCACAAGTTCCCAACTGTAGATAGATGTAACAGAGACTAATCCCATAATCTGGACAGAAGTACAAGCCCTGGATGGGGAGCAGCTCGTGTTACCTCTAGTTGCCCTCCAGTGATGGCAGGGAGCTCAGACACTCTCATCTCCCCCAGCCATTTTTTGGTGAGTAAGATCTGTGGGCTGATTTGATTTGAGTTGATTTTCCCTTCCCGAAGTCTGAAGATGAATATGCAAAACAAAACTTCATGCTTCGGCCAAAAAGGAAAACAACTTGGGTTCAGAAATGGCGCTTCTATGCTGGGTAAATATTATTTGTACTCGAGGTGCAGAAGTCAAGGACTGGCATCATTAAAAAAAAATAAAATCCAGCGACAGAATAATGGAGCAGCATTTTGGGTGTCTAAATAACACCAGGGGTGAGGAGAGCTGCTGCACAGCTTTTCACAGTCCCTGTTTGAAATACCCCCATTTTCAAAGCTACTTCAGCAGCCCCCAGCTCCTCGGCGTGGTGCTCTGTGCCAGAAGAACATTGATCAGGAGCCACCGAGCCCGGAGCTGCCGGTCGATGGCTCCGCAAACCCAGAGCTCCCAGAAATGAGATTTACCATTGGCTTTTAACTTCTTGTTGACAGGCTCTCACCAGTGACAGCTCTTCCTCGCTCTCCTCTTTCTCTCCCGTTCCAAGATTTAATACTGTTTTACCACTCTAATTAAGGACGTGATTCTACAAATATTTGCAAGCCGCCGAGGCGTTCGCTGGGAATCGGGAACCAGGGATCCACCTACAGATCCCATCTCTGGCGTGTGCAAACCATCCCTACTCATCCCCACCACAGAAAATGGGAGTTTTAAATCCTTTTGCTTGTCCTGCTTTCCCAAGTCTTTCAAACTCAACCCTAAACCCACTTGGGGTGAGATTTCCTATACTGCTCTTCAGCATAGAAGTCTGGCTTTCTCTCCATGACATTAAACCAAAAGTTCTTTACTTTGGCCCTTTCCATCTCTTACAGTGGTAACAAAAATAGATGCTTATAGCTTTAATAAAGGTTTTGATTTGGAAATTATTTACCATTTAGACTTTGTACGCTCTAATTGCTTTTGATTCTTTGGAATATCTCTAATGCAAAGCAGCTGAAGGACTGAGGTTTAAAAATGGGCTCTTGCACATTTGAAGTAAATTTTATCCTGCAATCAGTCGTAAAGATCTTAACTGCAGCTATCACATATCCTAAATATGTAATTGCTGTGGAGCCTTTCCAGTCTATTGGTTTCAGGATGCTGGAAAAAGGGGAAAGTGAGTACAAATGTAGGCCCTGATGTCTGTGGGGTTTTTGGGGGGACGTTGAGCAGGATTGGTCACCTGCCTGAAATATTGTATATTTATTTTTTCTAGGATGGAACCTTGGAATTCAATTGTGCAAGGACTAATTAATAACTCCATTTGCATGGTGAGCTCACTGGATTACAGGGAAGCTGCTCTGGTGAGTAAAGCAGTGAATTTTGTCTGGGTTTTGGGATCAGGGCATCCACCCCCAGCCCCCCGTGCCCCTGGGGGAAGGACTGAGGTTTTAAACGTGCCTCCATCCCCACGTGGATCTGCCCTAAAATCAGTGGTGGTTTTGGTACATGGATGCAGCCCAAGAAGACCAGGTTGCTCTCCTCTGTTCTAGTTGAACCTAGGGAACCGATACCCAAAAATACAGAAAAAAAACTCAAAATACTTGATTTCGAGATTTTAAAAACATCTTGGTTAAATATAGTCTAGGTATGGACTGACTAGTCCGTATTTTCAATGATCTATAACGACCAGCATAAAGTGAAATGGCACCTCTGCTTACTTTTAGTCATTTTTTGCTTTCAAGAGAACCCTCTCCCATGTCCTAGCCATCTTTAAAGAGCACAGCTCACAAGTATTTAAAATTTAACCCAAAGGAAGCCTCTTCTTCTTTTTTTTTTTTTAGTATAATATGAAAAGCATGGAAGATTCAGCCTCAAAAATTGCTAAAGATGCTTAACACTCACCATTAAAATCACAAAAATGGTGCAATTTATTGTCTTCAGAGAAACGCTTGCTTTCAGCCCTTTCTTTAAAGGATTGTGTGAGATATTTACATACTAAATTAATGTGAATGGCTGCTAAGTACACACCAAAATTCTTCCAGCTGGGAGACACGGGTGTGCAAAGGCCAGGCCACTTGGGTTCTTGAGGAGAGTGGAGGGAGAAGCTCCCCCAAGCCCAGAGGCTGCTGAGATGGAGCTTGGTGGTGGGCAGCTTATATAAACCCTGGATGTGCTCGTTCTGGAGCTACTTTTTTATAACAAAGCCCAAATTTGGAGTCTCTCATTCTTATGATTCTACCCCGTGCTTCTCTCCACCCCCTCCTGAGTTCTTTTTTTAAAAAAATCCCTAAATTCAGAAGGTAACTGTGAAGCTGAAGTTTCTCTCCCTGCCCATGGTTTGGTGGGACTTTGAGATGCTGAGCTCCATCCTGATGGGCTCAGCACCCCGAGGCCTCCCCACGCTCACCACGGATGATGGGCAGCGAAGAAGACAACAGTGATCTGTACTTAACATTAGGTGGCACAAAAGAGTTTCCTTTTGCTCGCAGGAACACTGAAATCGATGGGCAATAACCAGCAGAGATTTTCTTTTCTTTAAACGAAATTCTCCTATTTTCTCCAGCTTTCCATCAGCCTTTGAAGTGCTTCTGTTTATAAACTTACTTGATTTCGTCTTTCATTGCATCTCTTTTGTCTCAACCCAATTTGTTTTAAAATAAGACATAACCCAGCCCTCGCTGTGGTTGTATTTACAGAGCAGCCAAAGGGCTCTAAAACGGGCTAATTTCAGTGAAACGCCTTCTGTCCCTCCTCCAAACCAAGGCTGCCTTTAAGAGCTTTGCCTCTCTGGGCCCTGCATGTTCAGAGCCACCGTGGCCACGCAGGGCTCGTTTTGACCTGGAGCTTTTCCTCCGTGTCCTCAGCTGGGGCTGTTTACAAACCACGGCTGTTTACTCCTGGTTTGGTCCCCACGCCACATTCATCCTGTTCCTGGAGCTGACTGAAAAAACGGGCTTTTGGGGGTTATATTTCCTTCTCCTGCTGCTGTAATCCTTCTGGAGAGAGCTGGAGGTCGTGGTCCCGCTGCGGAGGCAGCTGGGCTTCGCTGCCCAGCGCAGGGGCGGCCGCAGGCCCGTTGCCCCCAAGGCCGCGGCGCTGCAGCTCACAGAGATTTACCAACGAAATAAATCAGTTTTATGGTTCAGAAACAATGCATCGCCCACTGTTCACATCCCAAATCCCTCTTGCTCCCAGGTACAGGAGGGTTGGTGTGTTGGCAGAGCAGTGGGAAGGCGCCTGTCCACTCGCGTGCTGCTGCTGGTTATTGAAGATGAGAGCTCGCTCCCTGCTCAGGTCGCTTCGCAGAATTCCTAAAGGTAATTTTTCCCCCCCTACACTGCTGGCAGAAGGGTTGGGTATTGTTTTCTCCAAGGTTCAGCTTCAGTAATGGGGAAAAGAAAAAAATAAAAGGCCGTTTCGCTGGCGATCCCTTGAAGTTTTCGCTGCTTCCCTGCCTCCCCCAGCACCCACCCGGCTGCCGGGGCCGGAGCTTCCCCGTTTCACCCCGTTAGATGTGATTAAGTGTTATTGTTCCTCCCGCACGCTGCTCTCCCCGCCGGGGGGGAGCGGGGGGCGGCCCGGNGGGCAGGGTGGGCGGGGGGACGGGCGGAACAAAAGAAACTTCCCCGGTGCCCCGCTCGCTGCTGCTCGGCGGGGCCGGGACCCCCAGGCGGGGCCGCGGGGCTGCGGCCGGGCCGCGGGGGCAGCGCGGGGGCAGCGAGACACATCCCCGGGACGCGCACAAATATTGATACAAACAGAAGGCACCGACACGCGGCTCCAGCGATGGACACACGCTGCCCGGCCCCGCAAAAGCCGCACAGACCTTTTTCCACCCCAAAAGCGCTTTTTTTCCACCCCGAAGCCGCGGCAGGTGTCAGCGGCACTGCCGGGATCGGCCCCTCGAGCCCCCCTGGCCGTGCCCGGGGCTGGGGGGGCCGGAGGAGCCCCCGCACCCCGGCTCGGCCAGCGCACAAACCACGCACCCGCAGTTTTCCATCTATTTTGTTTTTCTTTCGTAAAAATGTTTATTTAAACCTTTTTTTTTTTTGTAATTTTTTTTTTTCCTTTTACAACAATAAAATATTGCGTCAATATAAACCCCTTGACTAAAACTGGTCGACAACCAAACGTTACAGCCACTCGTGTGTTTCGTTATTATTTTTATCCGACACCCATTTAGGCTTCTTTTTTTTTTGTTGTTTCTTTCTGAAACGTTTTTTTTTCTTTCTTTTTTTTTTTAAACATAATGCGGAATTTATTGAAAATAAATAATTGTTGGCAACTGCAATAGGCAATTTTGGATAAAATAGTTGAAAAAAGCAACCTTTAATGAAAATAGCGTTTATTATACATCAGTTACTAAATGAATAAACTAAATGATCTTTCTTTAAATTAATAACTTCCAAAAAACGTTTAATATACAAAACTGTACAGTTATAAAGTTGGCAGAAATAGGCAGGTCCTCAGTGTCGAGTTATTTTTTTTCTTTTTTTTTTCCTCTTAATTTCTTTTTTTTTCTTTTTTCTTTTTTTTTTTTTTT